>VZQC01004940.1:28993-303993 GCA_009823505.1 Rhizomys pruinosus
CCTGGAATTGGAGTCCCGGACGGTTCTCGGCCGCCATGTGGGTGCTGGGGATCGAACCCGGGTCCTCTGTAAGAGCAGTCGGCGCTCTTTTAACCGCTAGGCCATCTCTCCAGCCCCTTAAATTTATTTCTTAATCTTGCGTATCAGCAGGGTCCTCTGCCTATACTAAATAATCCAAATGAATATGTCTTTTCTACTCATCCACTCCCTATTGTCTGCAGTGTATTAATGTGATGTTATTGAAAATCAGTCTTTTAATGCATTTTGGTAGGCCACACCATACACATATAATAGAAAAATTCTTGCAGCTGTTATATTTATAAAGATTCATAATTATTTTTTAGATATCAAAACATATTTTTGTTAGAAGACTAAATGTTTCAATACCTCATTAAAATGTGTCATAATATCTATCCTTATGTAATTAATTTATAAATCTAGAATTCAGCTATACAGAACTCTACTCAGAACATCATGGTGAATCTCATAGTACCTTCTATATGCATCTCTGTCTGTATAAAACAAAAAAAAAATTAGGACACTCAGGTTTCAGTTCCTTTTCTTCTTGAAATCATGCGTTCTATTCTTGCTTTCCCAATTGTAAGAAAACACAGTACCCTGATATTATCCAGGTAAACTCCCAAGACTTCAAAAACAACTATACAGTTTTGAAGGTGGCATTTTAATTTAGTAATTAAAGCATAAGTTTTTATGTAGAATTCCTGTCCTTAAGTTGTGTCTTTGGTGCTTTATTTCCATATATTTAAAATATTTCAACTTAGCAAGGCATTGATGTAAACTTCTAACATTCAGTGCACAGAGACACCAGAAGGATCGTAAGTTCATAGGCAATTTGTTCTCCAGAGTGAGGCCATGCTCCATTAACACACACACACACACACACACACACACACACACAAACTGAGTTTAGCAAACTTGGCTACTGGCAATAGCAAAGTTTCGGGTAATTAAGTTTCTTTCATATAGCTTTCTGTGCTTTTTGCACTCTGAATTGTGAAACAAGAAAGACACCGACTTCAAACATGACATTCTTCAGCCGAATAAAGAAAAAAATCATAAGCTGAAGATGCTAAAACCTATGATAGATGTGGCATTCATATGTGCATATTTTGGAATGATGCATATTGGAAGGAGCAAAAACAAGAACAACAAAAACAACAAAAGACTGCCTCAAAGAACTGACTGAAAGGGTGAACTTCTGCTGAAAACAGTAAACTTCTGCATCGAGAATTTTGAGAGAGAGAAAATGATGAAAACATTTTTGGCAGAATTCATGAGCTGTGATATGGTGGGGGGGTGGGAGGCATGGGTCTAGATTTGATTTGTAATTTTGTATGAAATGTACAGAGATTTAATTAAAATTTGGCTTTGAAAAAATGATACTGAATATGAAACCTAATAAGTTTTGAAAATATCATTATCACTATTCTATCAGATAAATATATTTTGTCACATCCGTAACTTTCTTACACTTCAATAAAAGTATCCATCACCATAGGTTGAATAGTGTAACCTCAACTAACGGGCTTTCTTTTTCTATAGATATATCAATCTTCTGAATATAGATACTGAGAGTAAATGACTACTGCAAGATGTTCACTGGAAAGTAATTCCTGAAGAAGTAAGTTGGAATACAGGAATGATCAGGTTCTTGATGCTATTTAAGCCAGATGTCAGGAATTAGCATTTTCTAAGAAGAGGCTCTACTACTGACTTAAATCTCTAGGCTACAGGGTCAAGTCTCATACCAGAAATACCAATCTATTCCCTAGGAAGTAAAGAGGAAAACAAACAAAACTGGATGAGAGTTTCTAGCAGCTATAAAAGGGACAGACATGACTGACATAGTAGGGAGATTCAGAGCAATGAATTCATGTGGATGGTATCCAGACTCATGCAAATATGGTAGGCATAATGTCCTGCATTACTCAGTCTTCACCTGAAGTTTTCCCAGGAAATTTTAGCATAAAAGTTTGAATATGGTGACTTTTTCTAACACAGTACAGTTGGAAACTCTCATCAACCTAGACTTTTAAATTATTTAATGAAAGAGTTTCTAAGTGGTATTTTCAAATATCTACTATATTTTTCCTCATATACTGTAAATATTTTAATGGTTCACTCACACAAATACTGACACACTTAAAGATAAATTTTATACCTTAAAACATTAAGCCATTGAAATCACTATCAGCTAAATCATAAACTATATTTGGTTGAAAGGCTAGAGAGATGTCTCAGTGGCTAAGAACATATATTGTTATCACAGAGGACCCAAGCTAGAATTCTAGTACCTAAGTAAACTGGCTCACAACCTCCTATGATTCCATCTCCATAGGATCTGGGAGCACCTACATTCACATAAACATACCTTCCTTATAAATACATATAATTAAAAGTAAAATAACTTTTAAATAATATAAGAATGTGCTTTCTCCATTTACTTAAACATGTTTTAACTTTTCATTTGAAATAAAGAAGATTTAAAGTCTTGAGAACCACATTGTTTCAAGCATATCCATGTTTGTTTTTTTCTTACATACCCTTGAATTCTTTGTCAATTAATATTCACACCACATATAATTTCCCTCAACATCTTTACTGCTACAACAGACTGCATTAGTCACCCTGTGCTAGCAACCCATTGTGCATCACAGTTATTAATGGACAGAAGCAAAATAACTCCATTAGAAGCTATTTCATGTTGTGAAAATCTCATGAACATCCTGAAACAAAGGTCATTATAACTGAGCAGAAGATGTTTAAATGTGATGTTAAAAAGAAATGTGATATATGAAAAGAATAGTAAAAGCATTTTATGACACTACCAGAATTTTCCAAAAGGAAAATTAGCCAGATAATAATCTGTTTTGGACTTGTGCAAGTCTATTATAATAATTACGAATCACAGAGATTCTATTTCATCTTCAACTGCATATCAATAGGAATTTTTTAAAATGTGGCTCTTTTGAGACACAGTCTCCTTGTAACCGCAGGTGGCCTGGAACAATATAGCCAAGGCTGACTTTGATCTCCCAGAGATCTGCCTGCCTCTGCATCCAGACTGCAAGGATTAAAGGCAGATGGCATGATGGGCTTTCTTTGTCCCATTTTAAAGATAAATAGAAAGGAATAGAGTATTTAATTTCCACTATAAGGAACTGATTCATTAACTAGGCCAGTCATGTAATTCTACCACTCCAGAGGGCAGAGGCAGGAAGTCAGCACAACTTTTAGTGTAGGTTGATTTATATAGTGAAACATACAAATAAGTAAACAATCACCAAATATAATTAATTATGGCTTCACTGTTTTCCGTAAAGACTTTTATCTACTGTTAGAAAGACTTCATGCTGAGGACTTGTGCATGTGTTTTTCTTGTGAGAATACTACATAAGAAAACATATCTTGGTAGAGCAAAACTATGGAGTCATACTGCTATGGAAGAGACTGGTGGGTGGAATCTCAATAGCAGGAAGGCTTCATTCCCACAAACAGTTCAGAGAGAGTTTATTAAGTAAATCTAAATATCAGATCATATTCAATAATACGTATGCTCATTTCTTGACTAGAGTACTCTAATTGGTATATTGCAAGGTGCATGGGCATCAGCTTTTCTTTACTAAGAAACATTATGATAATTGGAGATCAGAGTTGACAACAATCTCTCTCTGAACATGAAAAGAAGGCCATCATTTCCTCTTCTGTCTGAAATCACATGCCAAGCAACTGCACCCAGCATTAGGTAGTGCTAGTGTGAATATCTTACAGCCTCCTTGAAACAAGATAGCCTAGATGTATACAGGGGTAAGATGAATTCTTTAAGTAGTTTCAATTTGCATTTCCATAATTACTAGCAATGTTGGAGACTTTTAAATATGTTTCTTAACCATCTTTATTTCTTCTTTTGAGAACTCTCTGCTTAGAGCCTTAACCTGTCTTTTAATTGAGTCAGTTGTTTTCATGGTCCTTTATTTGGTGAGTAATTTATACACTCTGAATATTAATCTTCTGTCACATGTGTCACTGGTAATGGTTTCTTCCCACTTGGTTTCTCTCCTCACTTTTTTGATTGTTTCTTTTGCTGTACAGAAGCTTTTTTTAGTTTAATTAGGACCCACTTGTTGATTTCTCACCTTAATTCCTGAGCAACTAATGTCTGATTTACAAAGTCCTTTACTACTGCCAATGTTTTCTTTTAAAATTTTCAGAGTTTCAGGCTTCACATTGAGGTCTTTGATCCATTTGGAGTTCACTTTTGTTGTGAAAGATAAGAGTTTAGTTTCATTCTTCTATAGTGGTGATGCACTTTTGACAGCAGCATAATCTAAAGATGCTGCCTTTCCTCCAGTGAGTGTTCTTGACAACTTTGTAAAATATCAGGTGGCTGAAATTGCATGTATTCAAGTTTGGATCTTCAAGCATTTTCCATTGATCTATGGATCTATTTGTCTGCAGGAACTGTGCTGTTTTTATGAATATAGTTCTGTAATACAGTTTAAAATCTGCTATAGTAATTCCNTTGTTTATGTTGTGTAAGATTTTTCTTCTCCTTCAACTATAGTAAACATTTTGCTGGGTAAAGATATTCTGGTGGGGCATCCATAGTCCTTTAAACTGGGAATTACTTTGTCCACGTTCTTCTTGCTTTTCATGGTTTGTGCGAGAAGTCAGTTGTAATTCTGATGGGTTTCCCTTTGTATGTGACTTGTTTTTCTTTTGTAGCCTTCAGAATTTTGTCTTTGTTTTGGGCATCTAGCATTTAACTAATTTATATCAGCACTGGGAGTTTTTTTCTGATCTTGTCTATTTGGAGTCTTCATGTGCTTCTTGTATTTAGTATTGAGTTTTCTATTTTAGTTTGTGAAATTTTTCATCTATATTCTGTTGAAGATCTGATCAATACTATTCTCTTGAGATTCTTCTCCTTCCTCTATTCCTATGTGGAGGTTTGATCTTTTCATAGTGTCCCATATTCCTGGTTGTTCCTCTTTGTGTATTTTTTAAATTTTCATTCTTTATTTGAGCTTTTTAGTTACTCTGATATTCTTTGTTCTGCTTCCTCAATTCTACTTCTGAGGCTTTTTCCCTTCCTTTCTTCTTGGTTGGATGAGTGTTCTATTTACTTTTTCATTTCATCCCGTGTTTTCTTTAGTATTTCCATGTCCTTTTTGAGCTGCTCAATCTCTTCTTGGTGCTCCTTACTTCATTGGTTGGCTTCCTTTTCCAGTGTTTCTACTTCCTTTTGGCATTTTTTTTTCTCCTCTAGTTCTTTCTGGAGTTTGTCAATCTGTTCCTTAGTTCTTTTCCAAAGTTTGTCATTATATCCCTCTAGGTCCTTTTTGAGTTTTCATTCTCTCTTCTTTAGCTCTCTGAATTCTTCTTTCTTTTCTTTTTAATTTCTCTGCATAGGTCTGCAATTTTCCTCTAAGATCTGTTCCTTGGGTCACCTCCAGGGGGATTCCATTGTAGTATCTCCTACAGATTTAGTAGAGCCTGTGAGGATTATCCTGTGCCCTTTCCCATGTTGTCCCTTCGTCTGTCCCTGGCATGTGGGTTTTCCCTTTTGTGATTCAAATCACAAATGTTCTTTTCACTTGTTAGTGGATGGTTTTTGCTTGCCTCCTTCTGATGCTTTTTTTTCTTTCTCCTCCTTGTTTATGGTATTGACTTGTCTAGGTTTCAGGCTTTCAATTTTATTATATATTGCATATTGGAAGCCTAAGTCACTCTTCTCTTATGTTTCTGAAGGTTCTCCAAAAAAAAGTCCACTTGGAACTCTCTCACCAATTCCAGTTGGTGGGGCTGGTGGGGGTGGGGGGGTGGGGGATATGCCTGACTTAGCCCACGCCCTGGTACCTGCCTGGAGCGACTTCCAGGTTCCTGTGCCTCAGGAGCCGGCCCAGGCAAAGCCACAGAGGCGCCAAACCCGACCCGCTGGTCACAGGCTGCAAAGGTGAAGGGCAGCTACAGCCCAGACAGCCACCACCTACAAAAAGGTTCAGAGTTGGGACCCCGTTTCCAGCAGCCCAGGAGACAGTCTACCCCAAAATCTACCTGCCTGGAGCAATTTCCGGGTTCCTGTGCCTCGGGAGCCAGCCCGCACCCCTGCTTTCATTTTCTATAAAGTGCTGTGACCAGCTCACACACTATTCCTGTAATTCTTTGTGCTTGTCCTCCACTAGAACACGAATCCCATGGAGCTAGGACTCTGTTCCTTGCTGTGTCCCTACTCCCTCAAGCACTACTTAGCATATAGTCAGCACTCAACAAATAAGTATTGAATGAAAGACCACTTTTTGCCAGTTTTGGCAAAACCTGTGGTCAACTCTCTGCATTTTGCTTCTCAGGGTGATTATCAAGAATTACTTCTTCCTGGAACTGTTTCTCTCTAGACTTCCTTAACTATAGGTGCCTGTGATTCCCTTCTACTCTATGAGTCAACTATAGGTTTCTCTTGGATGTTTCTCCTTGATCACTTTTCTGTCCTTAACCATGTATATCTTCTATACTTTTTCCCATTCAGAATCAGATTGAAATATTGCCTCTCTGTTGAAGATACTGTTTTATCTATAGCTTGACCCCTCTTCACATTTCAGACAGTTACCTCTAGCTCCTTAGCATCACTCTCTGGATAGCTAATGCTACCATCTTAACCCTACCATAGCCCCACAACACTATTGACTTTTCTTCCCTATATGTCTTATGTCACTTCACCTCCAAACACTTTCTGGAAGCTCCTGCCAAAAGTCTTTATGAGAAAGAATGTCTTATTCACTACAAACAAGAAAAATGCCTGCCACTTCACAAATGCTCAGTAAATATTTCCTAGATTATTGATGGAGATTCCTCCGCTGGGGGAAATAGTTTGGGTCTCTACTGCCTTATTTTCACAGTAGGGGCAAAGAGTGCATGATCCAAGGAAGGTATTCAATAAATATCATTTACTTTCTATATGTCCTGTTTAATGGTCATAATAATATTTTTTAGATTTGTTTATGAGGAATTTCACATATACTCTTAGGTGATCATAATACCTCTAATTGGCATCTTTTCCACTTCTAGATGAGGAAATTGAAGCCCAGATAGAGATAAGAAATATATAGAATTTAATTAAGAGAAGCTATATAAACTTAGCACAGTTGAAGTAAGAGAAGCTATATAAACTTAGCACAGCTTAAGTAAGAGAAATATATAAAATTTAAGTAACAGAAGCTATATAAACTTAGCACAGTTTTCAAGTGCATACTAGGTATGCACTTGAAATCGTTATCTTCCTTTCCTAAGGACCCCAGGCCTTGCTCTCTTCCAAGTCATTGTCACTTGACTAAATCAGTGGTTGACATAATCATTCGACTATGCAATTAGCGGCACATCTCCAGTTAACTAGGGATGCAGAAAATATTCATAAACCCAGTTTAGAGGTAGGAGAAGTGGGGAGAGTCTGTCTCTGCATTCACTTAGCCTTTCTTTTTTATTTTTTTATTATTATTTTTTTTTAAATTAGTTTTTATTGATGCTTTGTGCATTTCATACATTTTTTCCAATTCAGTTCAGGCTTATTTCCCTTTCCCCCCCCCCCCCCCCACCCCATCCCAGATCATGCATTCTGCCATAACTGTCCTGCATCTTTCTCTCAGTTTTTTTTTTTTTTTTTAGCTATAAGTGATAATCCATGAGTACAAGCATCCTTCATGCAAAACCTATCTGCAGGCTGTTGTGCCCAAACACCTACAGCCCCACCATCCAGTGGGGGGTGACAGGTTGTTTGTTCAATCAAGTTGATCAAATGAGTGTCCAGACTACATTGCTGTAGTTTCACCATTCACCCCAATCGCAGCCCTTACATTCTACCATGCCCCCTCTTCCGCAGGTTGTTCCCTAGGCTTAGAAAAGGGGCACAGGTGGATGAGAGGTAAAACAGTCCACTCTCTCTGGAGCTGTTGACTTGGACTCTGGTCAATTCTGGCTGTTTCCTTTCATGGGCTGACAGTTTGTCCAGGAATAACCTTTCGATCCTGCCCTGGCGTGTTATGGCGTCTCCCCTGCGACCCCCGCCTTTCTTTTTTAAAGAATATGATCTATTCTGTTTGAGTTGAAGCTGAAGTCCAAAAGTAAACCCAGATACAGCCTAAGAGGGCTGACTCCCAGTGCCTGGCACAGCAGTGTTCAGTAGCTGGAGAGGCCACGCTGTCCCCTTCTAACTTGTTCTCTCAACTACTACCACTTTAAATAACAGAGAAAGGTTGGCGATGAATGAAGGATTAAACTGATGGGAGATCCAGGTCAAGAATTTATTTTTTAATTAAAGGGAGTATATGAATTCACTCTCCGATTAAAGAAAAGCACATTTTAGTTAAGAGGTGGTCATCGGGGCTGGAGTGATAGCCTAGCGGTTAAGAGCACCGACTGCTCTTGCAGAGGACCCGGGTTCGATTCCCCAGCACCCACATGGCGGCTGAGAACCATCTGAAATTCCAATTCCAGGAGAACTCCAGTTCCAGGGGAATCCGACGCCCTCTTCTGACCTCCGCGGCATTGCACGACATGGGTGCACAGACCTACATGCACACAGTACATTCATACACATACAAAAATAAATAAAATTTAAAAAAAATTTAAAAAAAAGAGATGGTCATCTGTTTCTCAGGTGATTTAGGGTCCTTTGGTCTTACCCAACTGTTTTATGAGCTACTACACAACAAAATATTTCCCTGGAGAATGTCCCAAGCAATCAGGTAAAGTTATTCTTCTATATTTCAGTTTATTCATACATTTCCTTTTTGAAACAGAAAGCTGCCAGATCTCATCAGCAGCTCTGGTCAAAGTAGACGAATAGGGTATCAGTAATAGTTTTAAGACACAATTAGAATTTTCCCAGCAAGTTTCTTTAAAGTAAACTTTCTAGTTTGTTGATTCTGTGGTTTAAATGTGAGGAGTCTTCCAAAGGAGCTCATGTATTAAGGGCTTGGTCCCCAATGCAGGTTCTGTTCAGATATGGATCCAGCTTCAGGGAAGTGACTGGGTCATAGGAGCTCTGCCTTCACCAATAGATTAATCAATTGGTGGACTCAAGATTTGAATAAACTATTGAAAAGTGGTGAGGCCATGCAAGGTAACTCTTTGTTAGAGGCCTACTGAGATGTGTCTTTGAGAGGTGCCATGTCTAGTTCTTTTCCTGTTTGTACCTTTCTGCTTCCTGTCTACCATGGGTGAGCAGCTTTCCTCTTCCACTTGCTCTGGGCTGTGATGTTCAGCTTTGCTCAGGATCACAGTAATGAAAACCACCCAGCCATAGACAGAAACCTCTGAAACCTCGAACCAAGATCGTTCCTACTTAGCTGGATTCTCACAGGTATTTGTTATAGCAGCAGAAGTCTGACTCAGCACTATTTCACTGATCTGTAATCTATAAGCCACTTATCAGGTTTTGGTGATAATCACTGAAATAAGTATTCTGTAGTTAGACAATGAAAATACCAATAGGCTCTAAAAGCTTATATGGCTTCTGACCATGGGTATCAGGGCTTTAGGTCTCAGCAGAATAGTTCATCTGTTCTCCAAGAAGTATGTTGTCCCTTTGGACCTAACATTTCCCCAAATCATTTCTGAAACCACTTATTGAAGATGCGTTGAATTTTCATTTATTATTCAACCATACAACTAATTTTAACTCCTTTAACATAAATACAGTGTTCTCTTATGTGTGTTATTTTACTTATATTTTTTAATATGTAGCTTTTTATTCACCCTACTTAATATTTATTATTTCAGTAGAGATGACATCTTTGCAAATGAAATGCTCTTCCTCTTCTTTTTACTCTCTCTCTCCCTCTCTCACTCTGTGTGTGTGTGTGTGGGTGTGTGTGTGTGTGTGAGAGAGAGAGAGAGAGAGAGAGAGAGAGAGAGAGAGAGTTTGCATATTCATGTTGGGTGCATGTGCAAGGGCAGGTGCACATGTTCATGGAGGCCAGAGGTCAACATCAGGTGTTCCTTAGGAAACACTCACCTTGCATTTTGAGACAGTCTCCCACTGGCCTGGAGCTTGCTAAGGCTGGCTGGTCAGTGAGCCCCGAATGTGTACCATCACACTTGGCTTTTTTCATAGGTTCTGGGGCTCAGATTCAAGTCTTTATGCTTGTGTGGTAAGCATGACAACCCCCCAACCCCGCTCCCTTTTCTTTTTGACAGGATTTCTCCTGTGTAGCACAGGGTGGTCTCCCTTTCACACTTCTCCTGCTTTGGCAGCCCAAGTGTTGTGGTTACAGTCATGAGCCATCACATGTGGCCTTGTTTCTTTTCCTGAAGCTGCTGATCAAACCACCAGTACCATTTATGTATTTAATGTGTTTTAAAATCATTGACAAACTTTCCCACTGGTTTTACAAATACTAATTGATTCAAGGTTAACTCCACCCACTGCTTTTAATATACAGAGAGAAAAGGAGATACTTCCTTGGTATTCATTACCTTTAGATGAATGTTAAAATAAGCCAGGCATGATTGTGCATGCCTTTAATCCCAGCACTTGGGAGAGAGAAGCAGGCTGATCTCTGTGAGTTCGAAGCCAGCTTGGTCTACATAGTGAGTTCCAGAACTCCTGGGGTTACAGGGAAACCCGGTCCAACCAGACCAAGAAAAAAAAAAAAAAAAAAAAAAAGATTCGGTACCCCTCTTGGAATTCACCAGCTATCTTTTATCCCGTCTGTTTCTTCATGTGTATACTTTCTTATTACTACTCATTTCTTCTCATGCTCTGAGTATCAAAAAGTTGTATACATGTGTAATTTTTTCCTTTTTGCTCATTTAGGCTTTAATTATTTTCTTTTAAAAGTCAATCAAGGGACTAGAGAGATGGGCTAGCAGTTAAGAGCATGGACTGCTTTTGCAGAGGACCTGGGTTTGATCCCCAACATCAACATGGCGGCTGAGAACCATCTTTAACTCCAGTTCCAGGGGAATCCAACGTCCTCTTCTGACCTCTGCGGCATTGCATGACACGGGTGCACAAACCTACATGCAGACAATAATTCATATAAATAAATAAATAAATAAATAATTAAATAAATAAAAAAAATTTTAAAGTCAATCAAAATACCCTGGACCAAGAAACTGCAATGTAAAAGTCAAAGGTAATGTCAAATGGAAGGCCTCAGATCAAAGCTTTGATGACCATCTGTAAGCTTAGCTATCCAATATAACTGACACAAGAATACCCCAAAAGGGGCACAACAGCAAGTGAATGGAAGTAGACAACCTCATCACTGAACATTTCTGCCCAAGACTAGATAGAAATCATATTGTAGTGAAGTTAATAAATCTCCCCTTTCCGAAGAACCAAATTAGCAAGCAGATGTCAGTAAATCCTGGATGAATGACTGGTCCCTCCAGCAATATTAAAGACTCAAATGAAATGTCACTTACCTCCCAATTCTGTGAGAGAATTGAGCTTGAGAAGAATGCATGACATATTAACTCATATAAGACATATTGTCACTGTATGTGATGACATAATTGACCATTGTCCTTAATGTAACAGGAGTGGAAAAATTCTTTAATCCCTGTTTCAGACAGAATTGGGAGAGGGGTGATAAATAAATTGGTAAAATACTACAACTCATAGGAAGGAACTTGAAAGAACAAAGTTATAAAATATTGCTGCCCCAGTCGGGTTAATCTGATATTGCTTTGTTGAATATCTTTCATTTTTGTTAATCTTCCCATCAGCTACTATGAATCACTTAATATATTAATAACCATATAACAATGACAGCATGAAATCATATACTTTACCAAGCACTTTCATTTTTGAGTCATTTTATTAAAAATCTTGTGATTTCAGTGGCATCAACATCCAGAAAGAATACAAACTCCCGGTGACTTAGGGCCAGGTCCTAGCAACTCCCTTAGCCCTGTGCCCCTCATTTTAGACAGCTTAAAAATAGTTTATTTTTATGTAAAGTAAACTCCTATATTACAAAGGGAGTTGCAGAAGCAGAAGTGTTACAGTTTGCTAGAGGCTTATAAGCCACAACGCTGGGAGTTTGTTCTAGGTTTCTAAACTGCATGGCATTTGCCCAACCTCAATAAACAAATCTGTGTCAGCAAATTCATATGCACGCATTTTATTCATGCTTTTTGAAATTATTCACCATAGCATACACATAGGGACATGTACCCATTGACTTACCTTTCATTCCATATGTAAAGTTCAGACATATTCTTTCTGACATTTTAGTAAAAGCATATTATATTTTAATGATATTTATCAAGATTATTAGTATAATAATGTTAGAATATAAGGATATTATCAAATATCTGACTATTTCCCCACATCCCTCTACAATTTTCAAGAATGAAGCCAGACAAACATAAGCCTACACTGCTCTTTCCACTTTGTTCTCATAGTTCTCTGGAGATAGGACAGTCCTAAGAACCCTCTCTGGTTTTTTTTGGGGGGGGGGGTTATTTTCAATTTTGATTTGAGACAGGGTCTCTTATATCCTCCCTATGTCATGGAGGATAACTCTTTGAAGTTTGGATGTTTAGATCCTCCTTACACATTGAATGCTGGGATTCCAAGCCTGCACCACCATACATTGATTTATTCTGTTTTAATTTCAAAAGCACTAAGTGACGCTTTCTAAATGTACTTTCAATGCCATTAAACTGAATATTGGGTATAATTCTGCTTTTTAAATCTTCTCTTTTCTAGCAATTATTGCAGTTATTGTATAACTATAGCTGGTGATGTTATCACACAATAGGATGAATTGGCTCATTTCAATTAACATTCGCTGTCAGTTATCAAACATCAGTGTGTGCCTCCGATAGATATACTCCAGAGAGGCTCTTACCCTCTTCCTAAATTCCACAACCTATCTTGATTTTCTCTTTTTTTTTCCAGACATCAAAATTCAATTCTTCAAGTTGTTTTCCAATTCCTAACAGGAATGCCATGTCTTGCTGTGCTGAGAAAGTTTATGTTCTGAAGCATATTGATTATGCTTGGGGTAGCTTGGTGAGAAGCACCATTTACCATTTGTAGTGATTCTGATGCATCTGGCTTGCAGATCAGTATGATTTGAAGGAAACACCTTAATTCCTTCAAGCTTTTTTTTCATCCACATATACTTTAATCATTTTTCCTCCTTGAGAAACAAATCAGTACCTAGGGTTCCAGTATGAAATGAGAAGCTTTACTTTAAGCAAATGCACAGTCTATCTATTTCCGCTCCGAATCTTTCTTAGTGCTTTCAAACCCTGGGACTGAAATTCCTGCTGCCTTCTCTTTTCTTCAGTTTCTTCTTCCCACTTGTACTTCATAAGGAAAATTTACTCATTATCCCCTTTGCATTTTTCTTAACCCCCTCCTTTTTACTCTTTAGATGCATGTCTCTTTTTATTCCTTTAATATCCTGTATGGACTTTTACTTTCCTGACACCTATTTTCCCAGCAAATGTTAACATTTTTAGTATTTATACAATGACCTTGAGCAGAATCACTTAGCTTTCTTCAGTTACTTGGTTGGAGTTTCCTGAAGGTCTTTTGCCCTCTCCTTTCAGCCAACCCTGCAACAGTCAATACTTCCTCAGTCCTTCAGATTGATGAGTACAAACGCTGAGCTGCTGCTGGCACCCGCAGTTTCTCTCTCACCCATCTCCTGAGGTTCTGGAATGGCTACCAGTCTCTATATCCTGCCCGTCCTCCACCTGCAGGCATAAGCATGTGCCCCAGGCCTGCCAGTCACGATACACTGTTCCCTGTCCACAGATTGTTCCAAATATTAGGTGTCTGATTCACAGGTACCAGGGTCCATCTTCCCTGCCACACATAGGAAATTTGACTGTGGTTGCAGAGAATTAAGCCAATGCACAAAGAGAAGCATAAAAAACAAGTCAAGATTTGGAGATAGAGTTTTTTTTCCAGGGTGTGTGTGTGTGTGTGTGTGTGTGTGTGTGTGTGTGTTTCATTGATCTACATGTCTGCTTTTGTGCCAATACCAGGCTGTTTTATGACTATACCCCTGTAATATGGTTTGAAGCCTGGTATGGTAGTTCCCCCTGCATTGCCTTTTTTGATCAGGGTTGCTTTGGCTATCAAGGGTCTTTTGTTTCCCATATGAATTTTAGGATTTTTTTCTAGGTCTGTGAAGAAGCTCATAGGGATTTTAATTGGGATTGCATTAAATCTGCATATTACTTTGGGTAGGATGGTCATTTTTACTATATTCTTCCAATCCATGAGCATGGGAGGTCCTTCCATCTTCTGGTGTCTCCTTCGATCTCCTTCAAGCATTTAGAATTTTCATTGTAGAGATTTTTAGTGTCTTTGGTCAGGTTTGTTCCGAGATATTTTTTGAGGTTATTGTGAATGGTAAATGTATTCCTTCTCCAATTGCTTGTTACTAGTATAAAGAAAGGCTACTGATTATTCTAGGTTAATTTTGTATCCCTCCACTTTACTGAAACTGTTCATTGTTTCTAGGAGTTTTCTGGTGGAGTTTTTGGCTTCCCTTAGGTACACTATCATGTCATCTGCAAAAAGGATAGTTTGACCTCTTTTCCAGTTAGTACTCCTTTAATTTCCTTTTTTTTTTGTCTTATTGCTATAGCAAATATTTCAAGTACTATACTGAAAAGGAGTGGAGATGGGGGAGAGCCTTGCTGGGTTCCTGATTTCAGTGGGAATGCTTCTGATTTTTCCTCATTTAGAATGATGCTGGCTGTGGGTTTGTTGTATATGACATTAATTATGTTGAGGAGTGTTCCCTTCAGTCCAGTTCCTTCTGGGACTTTAAACATGAAGGCATGTTGAATTTTTCTGAAGGCCTTTTCTGCATCAATTGAGATGACCATGTGGTTTTTGTCTTTCTGTCCATTTATGTGCTTTACAACATTTATTGATTTACATATGTTGAACCATCTCTGTTATGAATATGACTTGGTCATGATGGATGACCTTTTTGATGTGTGTCTGTATGTGGTTTCCATATAATTTATTGAGTATTTTTTCATCTATGTTGATTAATGAAATGGGTCCGTAGTTTTCTTTTCTGGCTGTATCTTTGCCTAGTTTTGGTATTAGAGTGGTGCTGGCTTCATAAAAGGAATTTGGGAGATTTCCCAAAACTCTGAAAATGATAGAAGAAAATGTTGGAAGCAACCTATAAGACATAGGCGTAGGAAAAGACTTTTTAAATCAGACAGCAGCTGTGCAGGAAATAAGGTCAACAATTGGCAAGTGGGACCTTATTAAACTCAAAAGCTTCAAAAAATTCTTTCAAAAGAAACAATTAAAGAAGTGAAGAGAAAATCCACAGAGTGGGAGGAAACCTTCACCAGTGATACATTTGACAGAGCATTAACATCTGAAGTATATAAATTACTCAAAAAGTAAAGGAGCAAGAAAACAAATGGCCCAATAAAAAGATGGAGTAAAGAGCTGAACAGAGACTTCACAAATGAAGAAGTAAAGATGGTGTGGAGAGCAGGTGTGGTGACAGTCCTAAGAAGGCACCCGAGACTTTAGCAAAGTTTTATGACTAACACCTGAGTCTTATGATTAACACCTGATTCCCTCCTACCTCAAAGTAAAGCCACGCTCACCGTTTGAGCTGTGCAGGTGCACCCTGTATACAAGATCAGGCCAGATGATACCAATAGACTAAGGCCACGCAACCTGGGCTGGGAAGGTGGATAAATAGAGGGACTTTCTAGATAAAGAGACACACTCTCTCTCCTTTCTAGTCTGGGAGAGAAGCTTGCTTGCCTGAGGAAGGAGAAGGCTTGGAGAAAGGCTTAAGGCTTAGAGGGAAAGACCTGAGGCTTAGAGGGAGAAGCTTGGAGAAGGAGAAAAGATGTGCCTGAATAAACCGTTCTGACAAGACCTGCCTGCCTGAATAATAAACAGCTTTGAGAAGAACGAGCGAGAGGTGCTTTGTTGCTGCGGCTTTATACAAGTGTTTCCTAAAAGTGTGCAAGTGTTTCATACAAGATGGCTGAGAAACATCTCAAAAACTGTTCAGTGTCACTAAAAATTAAAGAAATGCAAATTAAAACCACTTTAAGCTTTCATCTTACCCCAGTCAGACTGGCTATGATCAAGAAAACAAGTGATACCAAATGCTGGAGAGGTTGTAAGGAAAAGGGAACACTCATTCACTGCTGGTGGGAATGAAAACTCATGCAACCCTTATGGAAAGCAGTGTGGAGAACTCTTAAAACACTCAAAATGAACCTACCACCTGACCCGGTCATACCATTCCTGGGTATATATCCACAAGACTCAATCCTATTGCAGAGATGCATGGGCACCTATGTTTATTGCACCTCTCTTGGGCAACCTAAGTGTCCCTCAACTGATGAGTGGATAGTGAAAATGTGGTACATCTACACAATGGAATTCTATGCAGCAGTAAAGAAAGATGACATCATGAAATTTGCAGGTAAATGGGTGGATCTAGAAGCCATTATGCTAAGTGAAGTAATATGGTCCCAGACAAACAAATGATGTATGGTGTCCCTCATTTGTGGATCCTAGCACCAAATCCTTATCTGTAAGGCAAACTAAGTAGTTATTTTTTCTTTTTCAGTGAATATAATATCTGGTATTACTATAAAAAGTATATTAAAAACATACTACAAGAGAGATTACTGATTAAATCATCTGTGAACATAGATGTGAAACCTAAATGAATTATTAGCAATTTGAGTCCAATGTGTGTATTAAAAATTTGTACCTATAACACCAACATTTAGGCAAGCATACACAGTATTTGGAAATGATTACTAAAACAAGTAAAAACCTAAAAAAGCAATAGAGCTCCTCCAAGAAAATAAAAAATAAAAACCCACAAGACAAAAGCTGAAAATCTGCCTAAACTCACTCCTTATAGCAATAAAGAGAAGCTGATTTGATAGCTTCAAAATCCTGTTAAGCTACCTGCAGCATCTTCCCCAGGGGGAAGACACCAAGAACACTTAGGAAACAAGGGCTTACTGAAGAAGGCCACAATTTAAAATCTGGTAGAAATAGAGCAGATATACCTCCTGCATCTACATCGTAAATGATGAAGAGCCTATTTAAGGAATTATAAGGAAGTGAATGATTTTCAGTGATGAAAATGGGAAGAGAGCTGGGTGTGCCAGGATTTTATTAGTGATGTTATTTTCGGTAGCATTCTAGTTGCACAGTTCCATACATTTTTACTCTCTTCCCTAAACTTGTCTATCCCACTTACTTTATAATTTTTAGATAGATTTTAATTTTACATGGTTCTTTCAGGAATCTGGATGGCACTGAAGTGTGTACAGCACATTAATATGTCCCTGCATTAGTTTTCAAAAGAAACACCTGCCCGGTTTCTCTCCCCATCCCTCGATCTGATGACGTTCCGGAATGACTGTCAGTCCCAGTGTCCTGCCTGGCCTCTAACTGCAGGCATAGTTACATGAATATATTATAGAGCATATGTAATATATAATTACATTATATCATGACTGAGGGAAGGAATGAGAAAAGAAAGCCAGAAAGGCAACCAACGTGAAGGAAAAGTCTGCAAAGTAAGTGAGAAAAATCGAAATTTCGATGAAAAGTTAGGAACATGAAAGGGAAACTCAGCAAGGAAACTGAGACTTGGTGGCAGAGGGGGAGTAGGAATGCTGGGAATGGAAAACTTAATAAATCGAACTTAAAAACCATAGTGGAAAATATCACCAACTTATGTGATGGAGCAGAATACAGAGTATTGGTGATAGGGGATATTAAAGAAATACTACCTTCACCTATCAATAACAAAAGAAATCATAATAAATTACCATGACCACTAATGTCCAAGAACTCAGGATATAACCATGAGACCAACCCTAGGAATCCACAAGATAGAAGAAACTGAGGTAAAAATGAAGGGCACAGAGAATCTATTCAATGAAACTATAGCAGTGAATTACCAGAATCTAGAGAAATAAATGTATATCCAAGCACTAGAAGTATTTAAAAACCCAAATAAGGCCTGGAGAGATGGCCTAGTGGTTAAGAGTGCCCACTGCTCTTGCAGAGCACCCACATGGCAGCTGAGAACTGTCTTTAACTCCAGTTCCAGGGGAATCCTACACCTTCTTCTGACCTCCACAGCATTGCATGACACAGGTGCACAAACCTACATGCAGACAATACATTCATACACATAAAAAATAAATAAATAAATAAATAAATAAATAAAACCTCTCCATGACACGGTCTAGTCAGTGCATCAGAGATGACAGCAAGAAATCCCTATTAATAGCTGTAATGCCAAATCCCCTCCAAAGGCAAATACACACTATCATAATAAAATTAGATTTCTTGGGGCAGGAGAGATGACTCAGTGGCTAAGAACACTGGCTGCTCTTGCAGAGAACATAGGTTTGGTTCCCAGCATCTACATGGTGCCTAACAACCATCTGTAGTTCCAGTTCCACAGTATCCAATACCCTCTTCTGGGCTAAGTGGCATCGTTGACACAGGTTCATTTACATACATGTTGGCAAAATACTCATACACATAGCGTAAAAATAAATAAAAATTAAAAATAACAAAATAAGATTAGCTCATTAACAACTCTAAAAGCAAGGGAAACATGAAATGATGTATCTTAAGCCCTCAAAGAAATAACTTCCAACTAATGCTGCTATATCCAGCAAAGTTATCTTTTAATTGATAGAGGAATGAGAACATTTGAAGACAACCACAAACTAATGCAGTTCATAACCACTAAAACCAATGCTAAAGAAGATATCTAAGGAATACTATTCCCCAAGGAGGGAGAGAGACAGTCTCGATCATGAGAACCCAGGAAAGAATAAATAGCATGAAAGGACTAGATGAACAAAGAATAAACAGCATGAAAGGACTAGATGAACAAAGAAGGCAAAGAGGGAATCCATCACACCCAACATCATAACCAACAAGCTCAAAGTCAGTACAGGGAAAGAAAAGAATAAACAAAACTCTAGTCAACCAGAAAAACAATCAACACAATTACAGAATTAGCAAACTGCTCAATAATAAAGTTAAACATAAATGTTCTCAGCCGGGCATGGTGGCACATGCCTTTAATCCTAGCACTCCAGAGGCAGAGGCAGGTGGATCTTTGTGAGTTCAAGGCCAGCCTGGTCTACAGAGTGAGTTCTAGGACAGCTGGGGCTACAGGGAGACCCTGTCTCGAAAAAAACAAAACAAAACATGTTTTCAACTCATCTATAAAAGGACCCAGAGTAGCTGACTGGATTAAAATAAAACAAAAACAAGATCCATTAGGTAAACAGGGATGCTTAAAACCTACCAGAAAACGCCTAGAAATGATTAAGAGTTTCAGTAAAGTGGCAGGATACAAAATTAACCTAGAAAAATCAGTAGTCCTTCTTTACACCAAGAACAAACATCTGAAGAAGGAATACAAGAAGACCTTTCCACTCACAATAGCCACAAAAACAATAAAATTCCTAGGAACAAACTTAGCCAAAGACACCGAAGATCTCTATTACAAAAAATTTAAATACCTGAAGGAGATTGAAGAAGACGTCAAAAGATGGAAAGAACTCCCATGCTCATGGATTGGAAAAATTAATATAGTAAAAATGTCCATTCTACCCAAATTAATATACAGATTCAATGCAATCCCAGTTGAAATCCCCAAGAGTTTCTTCACAGACTTGGAAAAAAAATCCTTAAATTCATATGGAAAAACAAAAGACCCCAAATAGCCAGAGTGACCTTGAGCAAAAAGTGCAATCCAGGGGGGATCACTATACCAGACTTCAAACTATATTACAGGGCTATAGTAATAAAAACAGCCTGGTACTGGCATAAAAACAGACCCATTGACCAATGAAACAAAATTGAAGATCCAAACTTGAGCACATAAAATTTCAGCCACCTCATATTTGACAAGGGGACCAAAAAAACTCAATGGAGGAAAGAGAGCATCTTCAGCAAATGGTGCTGGCAAAACTGGATCACTATTTGAGAAGAATAAAATTAAACCCCTACCTCTCTATACAAAAATCAACTCCAAATGGATCAAACACCTCAATGTGAAACCTGAAACTCTGAAGGTGATAAGAAAACATTGGCAGCAACCTACAAGACATAGGCATAGAAAAAGACTTTCTAAATCAAACAGCAGCTGCACAGGAAATAAGGTCAACAATTGACAAGTGGGATCTCATTAAACTCAATAGCTTCTGTACAGTGAAAGAAAGAGTCAATGAAGTGAAGAGAATACCCACAGAGTGGGAGGTAACCTTCACCAGTGATACACCTGACATTAACATCCAAAATATATAAACTACTTAAGAAAATGGCCCACTGAAGAGATGGAGCAAAGAGCTGAACAGAGACTTCACAAGTGAGGAAATAAAGATGGCAGAGAAACATCTTAAAAAGTGTTCAACATCATTAATAATTAAGGAAATGGAAATTAAAACCACTTTCAGATATCATCTCGGGGCTGGAGAGATGGCCTAGCGGTTAAGAGCACCAACTGCTCTTGTAGAGGACCCGGGTTTGATCCCCAGCACCCACATGGTGGCTGAGAACCATCTTTAACTCCAGTTCCAGGGGAATCCGACACCCTCTTCTGACCTCTGCAGCATTGCACGACACTAGTGCACAAACTTACATGCAAACAGTACATTCATACACATAATAAATAAATAAAATTAAAAAAAATCTCACTCTGATAAGACTGTCTAAGATCAATAAAATAAAAGATACCAAATGCTGGAGAGGTTGTGAGTAAAGGGGCGCTACTCATCCACTGCTGGTGGGAATGTAAACTCCTACAACCACTATGGAAAGCAGTGTGGAGAACCTTAAAAGACTCAAATTAGTCTACCACTTGACCCAGTCACACCACTCCTAGCTATATACCCACAAGACTCATCATACTGCAAAGATACATGCACATCTATGTTTATGCTTACAATAGCAAAGAGCTGGAACCAACCAACCCAAATGCCCCTCAAACAGTTACTAGATAGAAAAAATGTGGTACATCTACACAATGGAGTTCTATGCAGCAGAAAAGAAAGATGACATCATGAACTTTGCAGGTAAATGGATGGAACTCGAAGCCATTATGCTAAGTGGAGTAACACAGTCCCAGAAAAACAAATGAAGAATGGTATCCCTCATTTGTGGATGCTAGCTGAGCAAAGTTACATGCTGTTATAATTTGAATCCCTTAGCGGGCTCTAGAATTAACTTACCACTTATTTTCAGACTTTGTAATTGTGGTATAGGGTGGAGGGTATGTATGCATACTTTAGAGTAATATAAAATTAAAGTGAATTCTTTTTTTTTTGAAAATGTGAATTCTTAAACATGTTTTGGAATTAATATACAGTTTATTTTCAGATGTCATAATTTTGATATATGTGTAAAAAAGCATATATGCATATTTTCGAGCAGTACAAATTAGAGGGAGCAACAACAAAAGGACTGGGTCAAAGAACTAACTGAAACAGTAAACTTCAGCCCCAAACAGTAAACCTCTGCATAGAAAAACTTTTAAAAGACTAAAAAAAAGATGCAAGATATGTATGGCAAAATGCATGAACTCAGGTGGGGTGGAGAGCATGGAAAGGGGAATGAGTCTAAATTGGACTGAGAAATGTATGAATTGCAGAAAACCTCAATAAAAATGTAAAAAAAAATATCCAATGAGCACTGTCTTCTAAAAATACACTACTAGCAAAGATACCCAAAGACCAAGAGTTAAAGGATGGAAACCAATTTCTCAACAAACAGAAGTTGAAAATACACTAGTGTATTCTGGTACCTGATTAAGTATATTTTATAGATTCTGTATCAGAAGAAATAAAGGAGGCAGTTACATATTAATAAAGGGAACAATTCATCAAGATGAAATATTGGCAGGGTGTGATGGTGCAAACCTTCAATACCAGCACTTGGGAGGCAGAGGTAGGTAGATCTCACTTGTGAGATTGAGGCCAGCCTGGCCTACATAGTGAGTTCCAGGGCAGCTGAACTGGGAGACCCTGTCCCCCCAAAAAAAAACCAAAAAAGAGGATGTAACAGTTAAAAACCTTTTTAGGGGCCAGGAAAGATGGTTTAGCAGTTAAGAGAACTCTTAACTGCTCTTGAAGAGGACCTAGGTTCCATTCCCAGCACCCACTTGGTGGCTAACAACCATCCAGAACTCCAGGTCCAAAGGATTTGATGCCCTCTTCTGACACCCATGAGTACTGCATGACATGTATGCAGTATGTACATGGGGTGCACTTACATATTTGCAGGCAATACACTCATACATATAAAATAAAAATAATAAAATATTTGTTTAAAAAACTCCATTGAGCAACCCTGAGTGAAAAGGGCAATACAGGGGGGATATCTACACCAGACTTCAAATTATACTACAGGGCTATAGTCATAAAAACAGCTTGGTACTGGCACAAAAACAGACCTATTGACCAATGGAACAAAACCGAAGATCTAAACTTGAGCATGTACAATTTCAACCACCTCATATTTGACAAGGGGGCCAAGAAGATACAATGGAGGAAAGACAGCATCTTCAGCAAGTGGTGTTGGCAAAACTGGATCACCATTTGTAGAAGAATGAAATTAAATTCCTACCTCTTGCCCTTTACAAAAGTCAATTTCAGATGGATCAAAGACCTTAACGTGAAACCCAAAACTCTGAAGGTGATAGAAGAAAAAGTTGGCAGCAGACTTCAAAACATAGGCATAGGAAAAGACTTCCTAAATCAGACAGCAGCTGCACAAGAATTAAGGTCGACAATTGACAAATGGGACCTCATTAAACTCAAAGGCTTCTATACATCAAAAGAAACAATAAAGGAAGTGAAGAGAAAACCCACAGAGTGTGAGGAAACCTTAACTGCAGATACAGCTGACAAAGCATTGATTTCCAGAATATATAAACTACTCAAAAAACAAAGAAGAAAACAAATGACCCACTCAAAAGATGGAGTAAAGAGCTGAACAGAGACTTCACAAGTGAGGAATTAGAGATGGCTGAGAAGCACCTTAAGAAGTGTTCAACGTCACTAATAATTAAGGAAATGCAAATTAAAACCACTTTAAGATATCATCTCACTCCAGTAATACTGGCTAGGATCAAGAAAACAAATGATAGCAAGTGCTGGAGAGGTTGTGGGGAAAGGGAAACACTCATCCACTGCTGGTGGGAATGTAAACTCATACAGCCGCTATGGAAAGCAGTGTGGAGAACCCTTGGAAGACTTGGAATGAACTTGCCACCTGACCCAGCCATACCACTCCTGGGTATGTACCCACAAAATTCATCTTACTGCAGAGATACATGCACAGCCATGTTTATTGCAGCTCTCTTCACAATAGTAAAGAGCTGGAACCAACCCAAGTGCCCCTCAACTGACGAGTGGATAGAGAAAATGTGGTACATCTACACAATGGAGTTCTATGCAGCAGTAAAGAAAGATGACATCATGAACTTTGCAGGTAAATGGCTGGAGCTAGAAGATACCATGCTAAGTGAAGTAGCATAGTCCCAGAAAAACAAATGGAGAATGGTATCCCTCATCTGTGGATGCTAGTGCCAATTACCTAATTGTTTGGCAAACTGAGCAATGTTAATGTGATCTGAAAACAACTGTGCTCTTACATTGTGAATCCCTTAAAAATAAATTAATAAAAATTAAAAATAAGAGGAACACATGAAACCAAAAAAAGGAGAAAATATATACATGTGAGATAATCATAGATTCCATATTATGAATCTAAGGATAAGAAGTGTGTATGTTTAATAAAAGAGCAAGATTCAAATATGTCAAACTATTAACTGTAAAAAAATAACTGTCGAATCACATGATATTAGAAAGCTTCTGCACAGCAAAGGAAACAATCATAGCTAGACGAGACAACCCATAGAATAGGGGAAAAAAATCTTTGCTAATTACACAACTGATGGGATTAATATAGAGAGTCCACAAAGAACTCCACTACTAAACATCCTAAGAAATCACACACACACACACACACACACACACACACACACACACACACATACACCAATAAACAACGTCATAAATAGACAGCTCTCAAATGAAGAAATACAAATGGCTAAGCCGGGCGTGGTGGCACGTGCCTTTACTCCTGGCACTTGGGAAGCAGAGGCAGGAGGATCTCTGTGAGTTTAAGGCCAGCCTGGTCTACAGAGTGAGTTCCAGGCCATCTGGAACTAAAGGGAGACCCTGTCTCAAAAATACCAAAAAGAAGAAAAGAAGAAAAATGGCTAATAAATATTTGGGAAAAAGGACAGCAAATCCTGACAAGGATATGAGAAAACTCAAGCCCTTATACACTGCTGATGGGAATGAAATAGTATAGCCAATATAGAAGTCAGTATGCCATTTCAGCATCAAAAGCATCTGCCATACGATCCACCTCTACAACTTTAGTATATCCCCAAAGGATTCTAAGTGAGCATACCACAGAGATATTTGCACATCCTGTTTATTATTTTACCATTCACAATAGCCAAAGTATGAAACCACCCAAGACACCACATCAACAGATGAATAAAAACGTGTTCTACATACACATGATAGAATTTTATTCACCTGTGAAAAATGAAATTATGATATTTGTAGGAAAATAAGTAGAAGTGGAGATCATTATGCTAAGTAAAATAACTCTGACTCCGACCCCCCAAATTACATGCTTTCTCTCACATGAAGAATCTAGATATCAATTTATAATCATACGTGTGTGTGTGTGTGCGTGCATGCGTGTGTGTGTGTGTGTGTGTGTGTGTGTGTTTGGTCTTTTTGAGACAGGGTCTCCCTGTAGCCCCAGCTGTCCTGAAACTCACTCTGTAGACCAGGCTATAGACCAGGCTGGCCTTGAACTCACAAAGATCCACCTGCCTCTGTCTCCCAAGTGCTAGGATTAAAGGTGTGCAGCACCACCCACCCCCCCCCCGGCTTTTTTTTTTTTTTTTGTCATACAACAGTTTTTAAAATTTTTTTTGTCTGTGTGTCTTTTTTATTATATATATATATATTTGTACAAGATTATGTTACAAATCAAATCTAGGCCCGTGTCCCCCTCCCTACCCCCCACCCCACCAGAGCTCATGCATTCTGCTAAACATGTTTTTCATCTTTTTCTCAGTCTTTCTCAAAATTCTTGATGTGGAAGTTGACTGTTTTGAGCAGAAGTTCACCATTTCAGTCAGTTCTTTGACACAGTCTTTTCTGTTGTTGTTGGTGGTGGTGTTGTTGTTTCCAATATACATCACTCCCAACTACTTGGACAAAAAGCTCAAGGGGCCGTGCACAAGAAATACTTACAACTAGGTAATTGGTGCTAGCATCCACAGATGAGGGATTACCACTCGTCGTTGTTTTTCTGGGACTGTGTTACTTCACTTACCATAATATCTTCTAGTACCATCCATTTACCTGCAAAGTTCATGATGTCATCTTTCTTTGAGTTTTTTTTTTTTTTTTTAAACAAAAGCAAAGAACAGAAACGCCACTTCTGGCTGGTGAGATGACTCACTGGATATAGGCACTTGCTGCTTAGCCTTGAAAACCCGAGTTTGATTCCCAGGATCACATGGTGGAAGGAGAAAGCTGATTCCTGAAGGCCATCCTCTGACCTCCACACACACATAGACAAGAAGACCCCCCCAACAAACACACACATGCATCCCCCAACTCCCCCCACCCCCCAATTAAATGGAAACATTTAAAATAAAACACTTCATATTCTTGGGTTCTATATTATTATCTGTTTTCCTATGTTTATTTGTTGAATAGATTTTTTTCATCTTAAATTCACTTTGCAATGTACATTCAATAGGATTTTAAAAGTTCAAAACATATAATGAATAAGTAACTGTAGTAATTGTCTCTCCTGGCCACCTACTTCTTCTCTTTGGAGGCAAGCAAAAAAACAAAAAAACAAAATAAACAAAACAACAACAAAAAAACAAAAACAAAACACCTATTTCTTGTGCATCCCTCTTGAGATGGCCTAAGTTAATATAATAATTTATCTACAACCATCTGTACTGAGCATGGGGCCTCACCAGCCACATCCATTTTCATGGGAGAAATTTCATAAGTTCCTAATAGTGGGGTCAACAGACTATTGATAGACCTCCTGTGAGATTGTCTCAGCTCAGAATTGCTCGCTCAAGAACTATAAGCTTCCCCAGTGAGGGAGTGGAGCTTAGATAAATGTCTGGCCATTTCTACATGATTCTGGACATATCTGAAGCTTCAACTCTGTTCCAGAACTCTCGTGGGTCAGGTGAGGCCAGCAGATATGCATGGCAGTTTGTGGACTTCTACCCTGTGTCTTCCACAGACATCATCACTAACAGTGCTTGTTTTCCTAGGACTGAGGGGGGTTCCCCAGGATGCTGGAGTTCCTTTGCTAAACCTGACTGTCCCAAGAAAACCATAACCAGTGTGTCACCCTATCTCCTTGTGTTCATCTACAAACATCCTGTAATGAGTATCTTGTATGCTAAACCAGGTCTCATAGTCTGTGACAGTAACTGGAGTGGTCTGAAAAACTTACAAAGTAAGACAGAGTTTGGAGTTGAACGTCTTCCACCAAGCTAACATTAAGGACGCCCTCTAGAGGTGTGTGGAATAGGCAGTTCTTGTCATAAGGTGATGTTCCAATTGGAGGATAGTTCAGCAAGGAAGGAAATATACTAACACATGCAGCAAAATAGGAGGTAGAAAGTCAAGGAGGAGATGGTCTGTGTAATGACAGCAGATTGGATGGCAAGGCCGTCATGGCTCGGTTAAAGATAACAAAAAGTTGAGAATGAATAGACAATTGAAAGCCACAGGTGAAAAACAGAAGTTCTTCTGTGGTAGCGAGGCGAGTCTTATTTTGCGGTGGGGGAACAAAGAAAGCTGTCGTATAGGCCCAGTGTTTTAATCATGAGAATACCTGGGAGTCAAAGAATGTTGAACTCCCAGCTACAGCAGGACTGCTATTACAAGGTAAAAGCCTTGTTGGGACAGAGCAGGACCTTGACCTGTTGGCTGAATAAATCAGTCCTGGAAATACTAAATTTACTGAACCTGCAAAAGTGTATTTCTCTCCCTGTTAAGAATTGTTACTCCTTCCCTCTGTCTTCCACATAAGATAACATGTAATCCCCTCACACACACCAGATCTGTCCCCACCTGTCCCTAGCTAATGGGTACATAAATCACAGACTAATCCAGCCAGGGATGGGCCAGGAAGTTAGAGTAAGGAGACCCCAAAGTGGCTAAAACTCCTTGTAGCTGGCACATGTCTCAACAGGAACAGAGAGCATCCCTCAAAAGTAGATTCCAATGGTAGTTGGTGAAGAGATCAGGACATAAGGCTAGTTATGTTTGTCTAATGTTAATATGTAACACTCTGGCTAGGCTCTGGCACATGGCGCCAAGTGAATAAAAGCCAAAGTCCTAGCCTAAAAGAAGCAGGGGCAGAAATCCCCATTTTTATCGCCACTTGATTCACCAGCATAAACCCCTATAGAAATCAGATTTCCTGAAAGACAGGAATAGATAAACCCAGGTGCACCTCTCATGCCAGATACAGCCCCTTTGCTGGGAAGATAGTACAGCCTTCGTACCATCAATTTGTACCAGAAAAGATCAGAAACAGTTCACTTTCATAGAGTGAGTAGTCAACAGTTGCAGTTTTCCCCCTAGGCTGTTGGCTCTTCTTTCTGTAATCCTGTGTATAAAGATTAGGACTTTTCATATTTCACATAACATTACATTAATCTACTAAAGGGATGGCATTATGCTTAATAGGCTAAATGATCAGGACCTGTCTGTGCTCTACCCTAGTGAGTGGGTGATAAACGTATGAAGATGCAGGGTCTGGACATATCAGTAAAACTTAAAAGGTCTAGTTATCAGAGCAGACTAGGCTTATTCTATCCAAAGTAAAAGACCAATTATTACATCTTGTACTTTCCACTAAAAAGAAGGGAACATGGCACCTTGTAGTCCCGTCGGGTTCTGAATTGAACATATTTCACACACGCGGGCAGTGATGCAGTCTACATACTGTGTGTTTTAAAAGATTGGGGTAGGACCCAGAGCGAGAAAGAACTCACTCCATAGTAGCTCCCTGACACTTGAACGGAATGACCCAGAAGGCCCTGTGATATTTGTGATGGGAAAAGAAGTCATGCGTAGCTTTGACAAATCCCAGTGAGAGTCACTATGCAGGTTCCCAGGCTTCTCATGGAGCCATGCAGTTTGCAGGGGAGAATTGCTTGTCTTTCGAAACCCTAGTATTAGAGCCTGGTAGAAAGAACCTACCTAAGAGATACCACTGATGGTGCTTAATTTTATGTGCCAACTTGGAAAGGTTATGGTAGCCAGATATTTGGCCAAGCATCAGTAATGCTATTATCTGAAGGTGTAAATGTGATTAACACTTAAGTCAGTAGATTTTTACCAAAGCAAATTATCTTTTGTAATGTAGACTAATGAGAAGATCTTAAAGACCAAGATCCCTCGCAGAGGAGAAATTTCTTTATCTCCATGCCTTTGAGCCCAATATTGCAACAACAGTGTTCCCTGTCCTCAGACTGCCCTGCTGCCTGAAAATTTCGGATATGTCAGGCCACACAGTTATGGGAGTCAGTTCACTAAGATTCTCTCTCTTCCCCCATTTCCCTCCACCACTTCCTCGACCATCCCCTCCCTTCCTTGACCCTCCCTTCCTCTTTTCCTTCCTTTCTTCCATATGTGTGAAGGGGTATACAAATACACATATACTCACAGATGCTCCCCAAATTGTGATGAGATCATGCCTGATAAACCCATCATGGGCCAAACACACTATAGGTTGAAAATGTATTAAATACCCCTAACCAGCTGAGTATCAAAGCTTAGCCTAGCCTAACTTAGAAGTGCTTGCTTAGAACACTTACATTAGCCTATAGCCAAGAAAAAAATCAGCTAACATGAAGCTTAATAAAGTACTAAATATCTCATACAATTTATCAAATACAATATACCACAGAGTTTAGTATTGGCTATTTTTCCTCACAACTGTGTTGGTGCCTGGGAGCTGTAGATCACTGCTACTTCCTTGCATCACAAGAAGGTATCATACCACTTATCACTAGCCTAGGAAAAGATCAAAGTTTGAAGTATGATGGCTACTAAATATGTTTCACTTTCATACCACCATAAAACTTTAAAACTCGTTAAGTAGAATCATCGTAAGTCAGGAACCACCTGTATGTATAGAGATACTTACATTCCGCATGGGATGTGTTTCTCTGGAGTATCACCATGCATTTAAATATCCATTGCCAGAAGCTGAATGTTACCAGACCCACTAAGTTGTGGTTTAGCCAGACCTAGTCAAAATTCATCATAAACAGAAGTGGTTATTTGGGGTCAGTCATGAGCTAGTCCAGAGGTTACAAGTAACTTGCAAACAGCCCATGTTTCTACACTGTTCATTATTGTCGAATCAATACCCTTCCTTCAGCACCCTGTGACCACACGGGGGGCAGGATTCCTTACAACTGCTGACAGAGGAACAGAGTCTGTACTTCACTTACAGAAGGGTCACCTTGCTATAGGAGTGCAAGCCCAAAATGGCTGGAAGCCACGCATCCTTGGGGATGGCTTTGAACATAGTGATGAGAGTAATGAAAATTACCTTGTAATGGTCTGGGCTTCAGGGGATGTCTATGGTCACCCACTTTATAGAGACAAAAGAAATGACTCAAGGTAGAATATAATCAAGGTTACTGGCAACAGAAAGTGGCCTACTGTCTGATCTAGGGCTTGGGGAAAGAAAGATTGGAAAATACAGATCATATGTATCAGCTGTAGAAAGCATGAAAACAGACACATGAAAACAGGGCACAAAGTACTGAGGATCTCAGAAGCACATTAATGCCCACCAGAGAGGATGTACTACAGAACAGGTATGAAACAATTAGCTAGAAAGGATGACTCAGCCAGGAGATGTCATCCAGACTCTAAATCTTCTCTCTCTGATAATCCTTCCTGTAAGAAGTCCTTTGATTAATTATTTCAGGCTGCACAGAACCTCAATGTACCACACCCCTGGGAAGTAGGATAGCCTCCTACTTTGACATACCCAGCTAGGTTTTATGGGCATATAAAGAACTTGTAGGGGCAACAAAAGAGGCAACCAAGAGACAGATCTGGAAGCCCTGATAAGATCATGACTGCCCAGGTATGAGCTCATTATTCTCCCATGTCTAGACTTGACTTGGAATTATATCTCCTCCATTCAGTCAATATGAGGATACATGTACCCAAGTGAATGTGGTGATACTGTCAGCTCAAAATTATCTAACCAGTTATTTCAGATATGGCTATTCTACTTTCGTGTCTACTTAGCAAGAATTTCACATAATGCTTGTTGCACTGGAACCCTCCTCCAAAGAGTTCAAATCTATGTCATTTAAAGAATCTAGCTGCTGTTCTTCAGTATGGAAGGTCTGTACCCTACCTTAGTAATAAAGCTACCTCCAGGGGAAAATCACAAGAGGGTTCAACTAATGTTGCATGCAGCCCAGCAAATTGTTGAAACCACAATAATTCTATAAATCTTTACACACCATTTCCCAGAAATGGTAGGATGCTAAAGTAGAAATATCTAGTAGGTTCTAGAAATACAGATCTTGGCTTTGGGGAAAGAGTGTGTAAGAATTCTCAGGACATCAGAGCTTCACTCGCCTAGTCATTCATTTATTCAATAATATTTATTGAACACCTACTACGTATAATGAACTTTTCAAGATACTAGAGTTTTCCAGCAAATATGAGATTTGGTTTCTGTTGTAGAATTTTGAATCTGGTGGGGTGCTGGAAGAGTTAGCTGAAGCCCTGAATATGGGTGATTTTCTAAGGATGTAGAAAAACCCAAGGTGGGGGGAACATTCTGGAGCATAAGCAAGTGAAAAGGAATCAGGAATAGAAATATAGAAAGAGGACATATTGGACCAGAGGAGAACAGTGTTTAGTCTGAAATATGAGACTTTCAAAAGGGAGCAGGCGATCAGAACAGGATATGTTGCTGCAAAGTCCAGCATATGAGGGAGAAAATACAGGGGCTGGAGAGATGGCTCAGTCCTCTTGCAGAGGACCCAGATTTGGTTTTCAGAATCCACACAGCAGCTAACAGCCACTCCAGTCCCAGGGGCTCTGAAGCCCTCTTTTACCTCTATGGCACCAGGCATGCACATAAGTGTACATATACGTAAGCCTGGACATATTTATACACATAACATAAAAATGAATCTTTTAAAAATTTTAAAAATTATTATTATTATTATTATTTTAAAAATTTATTTATTATTTTTTATGTGTATGAGTGTACTGTCTGCATCTAGGTTGGTGCACCCGTGTTGTGCAATAGCGCAGAGGTCAGTTGAGGGCGTTGGATTCTCCTGGAACTGGAGTTAAAGACAGTTCTTAGCCGCCATGTGGGTGCTGGGAATCGAAACCGGGTCCTCTGCAAGAGCAGTCGGCGCTCTTAACCACTGAGCCATCTCTCCAGCCCCCAAAATGAATCTTTTTGAAAAGTATAAAACATGGATTTTATCTTTTAAAAAGCAGTTTTGAGTCATCTCATTTATTAGGGATGTGATCTTGGACAAGTCTCTTTTAGTAAGAATTAAAGTATCCCCTTTAAAGATTTTTATAAATAATATAATGTATGGAAATGCCAAATATACTGATATATATGTGTACATATATATAATTATATTTTTTTCTGGGTTTTTAAAGTTTGCTTTAGTTGGTTTGCACTCCTGAATTTGGCAAAAACAAAATTACTAAAGGAAACTTGCCCAAAGTCTCAAATTTTTTTAATTTTTTAAAAATTTATTTTCGTATGCAAATGAATGTACTGTCTGCATGTAGGTTTGTGCACCCGTGTCGTGCAATGCCGCGGAGGTCAGAAGAGGGTGTCGGATTCCCCTGGAACTGGAGTTAAAGATGGTTTTCAGCCGCCATGTGGGTGCTGGGGAGCGAACCCGGGTCCTTTGCAAGAGCAGTGGGTGCTCTTAATCGCTAGGCCATCTCTCCAGCCCCAAAAGTCTCAAATTTTAAAATCTAACACTCTCTTCCTTACAAAATCTTCCCAGTGCCTTTATATACAACTCAATCTTCCACTCTGCACCCTCTGATAAAATGTGGTGAGGAACAATGAAAGAGGGTGTTCCTAATAAGAATGTAGGGTTACAATTGTTGCTCAGCTGCCTCAACCTCTTAGTTTAGTAACGTGGTCAGCCATATAGTTGGGCATTTAAACATAGTATGAATCTAATTAAGACCTTGCACCTCAGAACTTGACACTGAGCTCAAGAGTGTCTCTCACAGTCCACATAGCATATGAGCAAATCAAGCATCACCTTAGCCTTAAGCTGAAGGGCTACAAGTTCCCTTCCTTCTCCCTTTACTTGGACTTTGGCAATATGGACAGTAGCAGGGAGCCATTTGGGGAACATTGGGGACAATCGTAGAAGGTACCCCAAAAAAACCCCACATCAAACAGGGGAGAGGGCCAGATTTCACAGGACTAGGAGATGATGCCTTAAAGAACATGTCTAGGCCACTCTTAGAAAAGGTTTTGTAATGAAGACAGAGCCAAGGAGTTCCGGCTATGCAAACATCAACTCAAAAAGAGCTTAGACCAATAATTTAAATTAAGTGCTGTTTGATGAGCTGGTTTACCAAGCAAGCAATCTGCCTCAGCTCATTTCCACAGCCTGGCTTTCTCATATCCCACAAGCAGAGCATCTTAATCTTTGCTAATGTCAGTGGAACAGACTCCTATCTGCATGCTCCACCTGCAGTTAATGATCTTTGCCAGAAGATTGCAAGGTAACTAAGAGCAGTTAAGGTGTCAGGTCACCATGTCCTCATTCCAGTTGTACTCTTTCTATTCATTAGTCTTTGTTTAGGTAAATACAGCAGTCACTACAAGTCCAATTCTTTGCAGGGACCTGAAGTATGATACCAGATTCTGCTCTGGGATCCAGGTAGGGAAGTCCCTTGGTTAATCTGTGTATATTTGATTTTCCTAGGTCCTTGACATTCTTTTTTTATTAATGTAATACTTTTTTGGCATCATTTTTCAGTTCAGTTTAGACATAGTCCCCTTTCCCTCCCCCTCCACCCCACCCCAGATCATGCATTTTGCCATACATGTCCTGTATCTTTCTCTCAGTCTTTTTAAAGTTTTCCTCTGCAAAGGTTTATTGTTTTGGGCAGAATTTAACTATATCAGCTCATTCTTTGACCCAGTCCTTATGCTGTTGTGGTTCCCTCCCAATTGTATTGCTCTAAAATATGCCTATATACACACCATATATGTACCAGAATCATGTCCTCCAGGAATAAACTGTAAGTTTACTCTGATATATGCTTGGGAGTTTCACATTTTTCCCTTTAATTTCATATTACTCTTTGGATTAATTTTAGGATCAAGTCATTTCCTCTGAATAGGGAAAGCCAGTAACAGTAGACAAGGTCTTTAGTTTGGCTCAAAATTCTTTTTTTTTCTTTTTTTCTTTTATTTATTTTTGTATGTGTATGAATGTACTGTCTTTATGTAGGTCTGTGCACCCGTGTCGTGCAATGCCGCAGAGGTCAGAAGAGGGTGTCAGATTCCCCTGGAACTGACAGTTCTCAGCCGCCATGTGGGTGCTGATGATTGAACCAAGGTCCTCTGCAAGAGCAGTCTGTGCTTTTAACCGCCAAGCTATCTCTTCAGCCCCCAGGCTCAAAATTCTTAATATTCTTCTATCCTAAATCTCTTCCAGAGCACCCTCTACTGTGCCTAACTGGTTCCAAGTCTTAACTTATACCAACTCCTTGAAGCCTCATGAGCTGAGTATATTCCACAGAATTCTGCTTCTTTTAACTCCTGTACCTACTGACTGAAGTGGTTCTATTCATGGATGTCCACATAATTGGATCTGCCACGGGGACTCCCCTTGCTTGTGTGTGCCAACTAGAGAGGTGAGGAAAGTGGGCAGAATGTCCCAGGAGTTAGAAAGTCCAGTGGCTACGTACTTAAAATGTTATATTCCTGATGGACTTGAAAACTTCCTAAAGTTTGAAATACGTAATTTAAGTCAGTCTGTAGCCATATAAAGAAATGTTAAGAGGAGTCCTTTCCTTTCTTGAAAACATTAATTCCTGGTAGAGGCTATTGGCTGGCACCTTGAAAAGGAATAAAATGGGTTTCTTCTACTTATTTCTACTTGAATTTAAATGTAAATAAAATATTCTGACATTGAGTTCTCTGACTTGGGTACACAGGAATCCCCAGGGGTATCGTGTTTTGTCTGTTGTTGCTCATTCATTTACTCCACACCTATTTGTTGAGTACTTACTATATGGTAGACACCGTGCTAAATGCTCAAGGTACAGGATGAGCAAACTAGTGTAATATTACTGCCTCCATGGAGATAAAAGAAGCTAGCCAGACAATCTTACAAATGAATGGAAAGATGTGCTATGAAATGTGCACTAAAGATGTTGGACCTGGGTGCTGGAAAGATATTTCAGCCATTAAGAGCACTGGTCACTTTTTTTTCTAATTTTATTTATTTCTGTGTGTGTATGAATGTACTGTCTGCATGCAGGTTTGTGCACCTGTGTCGTGCAATGCCGTGGAGATCAGAAGAGGGTGTCGGATTCCCCTGGAACTGGAGTTCTCCCGGAATTGGAGTTTCAGACGGTTCTCAGCCGCCATGTGGGTGCTGGGGATCGAACCCAGGTCCTCTGTAAGAGCGGTCAGCGCTCTTAACCGCTAGGCCATCTCTCCAGCCCCCGCACTGGTTCTCTTGAAAAGGACCCGGGTTTGGTTCCCAGCACCCATATGGTAGCTAACGACCATCTGTAACTCCAGTTCCAGGGGCTCCAACTCCCTCTTCTCGCCTCTTCAGGCATTGCATTCAAAGGTCACTTACATACAGGCAGGGAAACACATACATAAAAATAAAAATAAATAAATAAATATCTGGGTGTGGTGGTGCATGCCTTTAATCCTCGCACTTGGGAGGCAGAGGCAGGTGGATCTCTGTGAGTTCAAGGCCAAGCTGGTCTACATAGAGAGCTCCAGGACAGTAGGAACTAAAGGAAGACCCTGTCTCAAAAATACCAAAAAATAAATAAGTAAATAAATAAGTGATAACTAATAAAATATTTTTAAAAAGAAGTTGGCCCTAGTCCTGGAGGTGGAGATAGAGTAAGGGAAGACTATCTTAAAGTTTCATTGCCAAGAACACAATGGACATTAGCAACTCATATTTGACAGCTTTGTAGAATTGTGACCATAATTAATCTCCTCTTTTCCTATAGAATTGCTCCAGGTTTTCTTATAGATGGAAGGTAAGAGAGTAGGAGGCATAGGGCTAGAGGGATGGCTCAGTGGTTAAGAATACTGGCTGCTCTTCCAGAGGAAGATTCCCAGCACCCACGTAGCAGGTAACAACTATCTGTAACTCCAGTTCCAGGGGATCTGATGCCCTCTTCTGGCTTCCACTGGCTTTGCATGACACAGTTGCACTTACACATAGGCAGGCAAAACACTCATACATAAAATAAAAAAATAAGCAAATCTTTAAAAAAATTGAAAAAGGAGTAGGAAACATTATTATGAATTTAGTGGGAAAGATTTTGATAAGGAATAAGTCAATAATGAAGAATTTTTAATTTACTAAATTCAAGGTAAGCCATGCTAGTTTCTCAGCTGTAAATTGGGTTGGAGGTGTGGCTTAGTCAGTGAAGTACTGTGCTGGATAGCTTTAGTGTCAACTTGACACACCTGGGTTGAGGGAGCCTCAATTGGGGAATTGGCTCCATTAGATTGGCCTGTGGCCACATCTGTGGAGTATTATCTTGATTGTCAGGCAATGTGGGAGGGCCCAGCCCACAATGAGTAGTGCCACCCTGGGCAGGTTGTTGTGTACCCTATAAGAAGGCAGGCTGGGCATGAGCTAGGGGATCAAGCCAGTGAACAGCATTCCTCCATGGTCTGTGCTTCAGCTCCTGCCTCCAGGTTCCTGCCGTGAGTTCCTGCCTTGGGCTCCCTGAGTGATGAGCTGTGACCCAGGAGATGTAAGCTGAATAAACCCTTTCCTCCCCAAGTTGGTGTTTGTCAGAGTGTTTTGTCACAGCAATTGAAGACAAACTAGAACAAGTACTTATGTTGCAAGCATGAGACTGTGAGTGTGATCTCCAGAAAACACATAAAAAATGCCTGGTATAGTGATGTGCTTGCAATATCAACAGCGGGATCAGAGACCGTGACTCTCTAAAGTTTGCTAGCCAACCAGCCTGACCTACTTGGCAAGTTCCAGGCCAGTGAGAGACCCTGTCTCAAAACAAGAAATGAAGAACAGCTTCAGAGAATGATACCTGAGGCTGTCTTCTGACCTCCACACATACCTGGGCACAGAGATGCACCCCCACCCTCATACACAAGAACACATATACACAGGCAATACTACTAAGTAAAAGTATAAGAAACTTCAGATTTTTTTTTTTTTTTTTTTTTTGTCTTTTTGAGACAGGGTCTCCCTGTAATCCCAGCTGTCCTGGAACTCATTATGTAGATCAGGCTGGCCTTGAACTCACATAGGTTCACCCGCTTCTGCCTCCTAAGTGCTGGAATTAAAGGCATGCACTACCATGCCCAGCCAATATTCAGATTTCTGATACATAAAAGCAGCAGTTTCTTCTGGCTCAGCTTATCTGCATAGAGATTTCTGATAAAGAACGTAAAGTGCTGGTATTTAACAACAGCTGGCCTCCAACCATGCCAAGCAGGTGGTATTTAGCTTGCTTGCTCAGTTGCTTCCTTGCTTGAGTGGTTGTTTTGCAATACAAGGGTCAGTAAAATTCTGTGGAGATAAAGATAGAGCAGAAAGATCATCTCACGTGTCACAAGAAATCCCATGAACATTTTCTCTTTTAAGTAAAATGCCTCTGTCTCTGAGGCACTATAGTTCCTTGTCTGTGTAAGGATGGGGTTTGACCAATGTGTGGTAGTTAAAATTTCAGCCTTTCAAGACTCTTTTCTTGCTCCTTGATACCATAAGACAGCATGATTTAGAGTGACACAATTCTGCAGCCCTCCTCCCCAGCTAACAATATAGCTATTCTAGGGCCTCACAGTGTGGACAGAGGCAGCTAAATAACAGCACAGCCCATATTGGTTCATCAGTCACATGTGGACTGAGATAAGATGAGGATTTCCTCTCTTGGTCAGATGATCTGTGACTTAAGGATTTAAGTCGGACTTGGATCAGAGCAAGTGTTAATCATTCCCTCCTCATGTGACCTGGGTAGGTCATTTCAACTCTCAGAGACTATTTGCTCATCTGTAGAATGGAGATGATAGTCATTAACTCTGATATACCAGACATCTGGCATATAATAAATGGAAGCAAAATGACTTTGTAGTTAGATACTAAAGCACCAACACTAGGCTCTTGGGTTCAAATTTGACACCCCTGCTTACCAGCCTAGTTCCCTTGGTCAAGTACTTAATTTCCGTCATATTTCATGTTCTAATATGATATCTAATATCCGTAGCATCATATATTAAATGTAAAAGCATATTTAAGGGGTCGGCGATTATAGCCCCCTGGCACAGCATTTTCCTGGCATGCTCAAGGCCTTGGTTTCAAGTCCCAATATTGCAATAGTAATAGTAATTAATGACAATAACAGTAAACAACATATCAACTATGGACTCTTAATTAGAACTCAGTGAAAGTTAGGTGTTATGGTTGGTAAATATAGCTTGTATTTTATTTTTAGAGCATAAAGGGATTTTATTATAGCTATTAATCAATTACAGACTTGTTAGAAAGGCTGAAGAAAAAGACTCCAGACTGAATTTGTAGGAATGATTTCCAAAGCCACACCAAAGGTCAGGATCACCAGGGAAGCCACCACTTTCTCCTTTGAGAGGAAACTGTGTTTTGAACCAGAAGGCTGCCAATTCCATTCCGCCTCCAAAGCCACGGGGCAGGTACATTTAGGGAGCCACTCTAGCTAAATCAGGAAGCCACAGAGCCACTCTAGCTAAATCAGGAAGCCACAGAGCCACTCTAGCTAAATCAGGAAGCCACAGAGCCACTCTAGCTAAATCAGGAAGCCACAGAGCCACTCTAGCTAAATCAGGAAGCCACAGAGCCACTCCAGCTAAATCAGGAAGCCACGGGAGCCGCTCCAGCTAATCAGGAAGCCACAGGAGCCACTCTAGCTAAATCAGGAAGCCACGGAGCCACTCTAGCTAAATCAGGAAGCCACAGGAGCCACTCTAGCTAAATCAGGAAGCCATGGAGCCACTCTAGCTAAATCAGGAAGCCACAGGAGCCACTCTAGCTAAATCAGGAAGCCATGGGAGCCACTTCAGCTAAATCAGGAAGCCACGGGAGCCACTCTAGCTAAATCAGGAAGCCATGGGAGCCGCTCCAGCTAAATCAGGAAGCCACGGGAGCCATTTCAGCTAAATCAGGAAGCCATGGGAGCCACTCCAGCTAAATCAGGAAGCCACGGGAGCCACTCTAGCTAAATCAGGAAGCCATGGGAGCCACTCCAGCTAAATCAGGAAGCCACGGGAGCCACTCTAGCTAAGTCAGGAAGCCATGGGAGCCACTCTAGCTAAATCAGGAAGCCACGGGAGCCACTCTAGCTAAGTCAGGAAGCCACGGTTGACCTGCTGGCTCCAGAACTAAGCCTCTGCTCTGAAACCACCTTCTCAAATTGGGAAGCCACCACTATAATCCCTGTCCACAAAATGAATATCCTCAGCCCTGCCCAGCTTTAGTCAGTTCAGGTCTCACTGAGAACACTGGATGAGTGAAACCTTAATTACAATGGAGCATTTTTTGTACAGTGGTCTTGCAAATCAAGATGTGAGTTTTCTGCTTTTGACATATAGGGAGGCCTGTAGCTTGTATTTTATACACTAGAGTGTGTGTTACATGTCAGAAATGCAAACATGCAGCAGGAAACCATACGTGAAATAGTACTCAAAGCATCAGAAAAGTAATTCATATAGCTACTAGCTAAAAATGCAAATTAATTATTAAATATCTTTATTTTTCCTCTTCCTTAAAATGTAGTATTGTTTAGCACCTAGAAGCTGACTCTGAAGGAACTGGAAACGAGACGCTTTCTAAGGTTCAGCTGGGCTGGTGACAGCATCATCTTTACTGTGCTGAGCCATCTGACCATGTGCTGGGAGCCAAAGCCTTATGCAAACACAGGGGACTTAGGCCTGCAGAGTGATGGCTTGTGAGGGAGGTCATGATTCAGGGGTTCAACTGTCAGACAGTGCTGACAAAGACACACTGTTTCCCTGATGGTACAGAATCATATTACTGCACACACAACTGTCTTACACCTGAGAAAGATGCAATTACACAGCTTAATCCTCCAGAACCAGCTCAACAAGAAGTCACTTCAACATTTAGGATAGGAGTTGTCTTCTGGCAGAGAAAATATCACATGACAACTGTGTAGTTTTCACCAATTAGAAGGGCCTGGTCTTGTCAGTTGAAATGATATTTGCTCATTGATCTTCTTTATTAGCTACTCCTCAGTGATCTAAGAATGCCGTGTGTTCTAAACCTAATTTGTACTCAGCCTAATTTGCTGAAGAAAAGTCCTTCAGCAAGGCTGCACATGCGTATTAAACCAAAGCAGACTGATACCAGATGCATCCTGAGAAAGAAGCACATAAATCCATCCCTTTCAGCAAAACTGAACATCGCTCTGATGGCGCTCAGGATGTATCAAGGAGCACATATCCATGGCTAGCACCAGAACTGAACATTGCTCTGATGACGCTCAGGATGTGTCAAGGAGCACATACCCATGGCTAGCACCAAAACTGAACATCGCTCTGATGATGCTCAGGATGTGTCAAGGAGCACATACCCATGGCTAGCACCAAAACTGAAGTCGGGCAGAAATTTCCCAACCACTATCTCTGGGTTTAAGTGCTTAGACAGCCAGCTTTTAAAAGGATGTGTCAATAAAAGTCTTCCCAGAAGCTCAGCTGAATACCTTGCCCTAGACAGACCAAGTCTTCGGCCTGCGTGTCCCGCAGGGAGGCCAGGGACATGGGATCCCAGCAGGTGCTGGGCAAGCACAGCAATCCCCAGAGCCTTACTCTTCCTGTGGCTCCTGGATACTGCGTCCGAGTTCTTTGCCTCTCCCTCCATCGGAGAGCACGCTCTGTTTAGAGTTTATGGTATGTCAAATCTATGAAACATAGTCATTGACTTTCTTATAAAATACAGAACAATGGAATAAAGATGAATCAACATTTTAAAAGTTAGGTGAACTCGAGATAGCATATGACAAAAGACAAAAACAACTAAAGAGAACTAAAACATGGCACAAAAACTAAAATAAATAAAAACAAAAACTCCAATGAAACAAAATCCCCTCAAATTACAGAAGTAGATGTTTACTATTACCCTCTTCGCAGTGACCAAGTTTCTGTTCTTTGGGTCCAGTTTTTTTTTAAATGAGTACCCCAGAAGTTCTTAATGCAGTGCCAAGTATCAAATCCAGGACCTCATAGAAACTAGGCAAGCACTCTACCACTGAACTACAGTCCTAGTCTATTTAATGCATTCTTTAGCTTATGTGTGTCTAAACATACACACATGTGTATAGAGTAAATGAATCCAATCTGCTGTTCTTTTTATTAATGATTTGTTGAATATTCTGCTACTTTTATTTATTTTTTTTAATGTAATACTATTATTGATGTTTGGTGTTCAGACATCGTTTTTCAGTTCAATTTAGGCATATTACCCTTTCCTGATTCTGCTACTTTTTTTTTTAATTTATTTTATTTTATTATTTCAGTATGTGTATGAATGTACTGTCTGCATGCAGGTCTGTGCACCCGTGTCGTGCAATGCCGCGGAGGTCAGAAGAGGGTATCAGATTCCCCTGGAACTGGAGTTCTCCTGGAATTGGAGTTTCAGACGGATCTCGGCCGCCATGTGGGTGCTGGGGATCGAACCCGGGTCCTCTGCAAGAGCGTCGGCGCTCTTAACCGCTAGGCCATCTCTCCAGCCCCTGATTCTGCTACTTTTAAAGACATGAAGTAGACTTGCTCTTTATTTTTTAATTTTTTTTTAAATTTTTATTTTATTTTATTTATTTCTGTATGTGCATGAATGCACTGTCTGCATGCAAGTCTGTGCACCCGTGTGGTGCAATGCCGGCGGAGGTCAAAAGAGGGCGTCGGATTCCCCTGGAACTGGAGTTCTCCCGGAACTGGAGTTTCAGACGGTTCTTGGCCACCACGTGGGTGCTGGGGATCGAACCCAGGTCCTCTGTAAGAGTGGTCGGCGCTCCTAACTGCTAGGCCATCTCTCCAGCCCTCTTTTTAAGACACTAAAGAAGGTCAAGTTATAGAAGCACTATAAAGGAATTGTAACAAGTTCCTTAATGAGGGACTTTTAGATTTTCTCCTCAGTCTTTTGCTGTTGTGATGTAGATATCCTTATATGTGCATCTCATCCATGTCTGAATATACCTGCAGAATAAACACCCAAAGCCAGAATTGCTATGTTGAAATCATGCATGATTATGATAGCAATTGTCTTTAGAGAGCCTGTGCAACTTGCCCTCATAAAGCAAGGTCTGAGAGGGTCTGTTTCCCAAAACATTGCCTAAGCCAGTGTGTTCCAAGCTCTTTGATCTTTGGCAAACCTAGGGTGACAATGATCTGTTGCGCTGTTTTCATTTTGCATTTCTCTTACACGTGTGCAGAGCAATTCCTGTAAGTCAATCATGTCTCTTAATTCTTGATTTGTTGGGTTTTTGTTCCATTGTTTATGTGTTCATTCACTTAGATGAATTTATTAAGATGTTCCTGGAGAACTTTGAAGGAGCGGAAGTTGAGAGAGCCAACCAATCAAAACACCAAAAGCCAAACTCTTCATGATGATCACAATGTTTTGTTTCCCTTGGCTTCCTCTCGGGGCCCATCGCTATAGATCTTCTCCAAGCAAATCCAATTCTAATCTATAAACTATTTTCTTTCTTTTTTTTTTAATTCTATAAACTATTTTCTTCCCCCTAAACAAATCCCAGAATCTGCTTTATCCACATAGATTATGACTTGGGCTGTTCTTTCTACCTGGAATACCTTTTCTGGGCTGTTCTACCTGGAATACCTTCTCAGTTTCTACCTGGAAACGTATCTGTTGGGGGAAATGTGTGCTTCATTATCGCCTCTATTTGTGAAGCCTCACTGCTTGTCGTCCGTCCTGGACCTAATCAGACACACAGCATTTTGTAGCAACCCCAGCTGGTCAGATTACACTGCAGAAGTCAGGAGAGAGGGCTCTGGAGCTAGGCAGTCTGGGCTCAAATCCCAGCACTATTTGGTGTATGACTGACCTTGGGTTTCAATGTCCTCAGATGTTACTGGGGTTAATAGGAATGCCCAGTAGGACTGCTGTCAGAATTAAATGGCTAATATTTATAAGTGTGCTAAACAGCCTCTGTGCTAAAATAGTACCAGAACATGCTTACTAAATAAATGAAAACATGTTTAGCCGAGAGCCAGGCTCTGCAACAGAGAGTAACCCTCCAGTAGGCAGTCTGCACCGTTCAGCAGCCCTTCTGCCTGTCCAGATTTTTAGCCTGTGGATGTCTTGAAGGAAGGGGTTAAATACTGCTTCACTTACCTTTGTGTCCTCAGCACCCAGCACATGGTAATTTTGTTGAATGAATAAATGCATAAATAAAGGCTTTCCCTTCTAATCCCTCACGTTTGTTGAAATATAACATAAAAATACAGAAACAGATTTAAGCAAGGCCTCCAAAATACAAATGTAAGAATATAAGTTGTCCATAACACAAGCAAATACAAAGTCTGTGTTTGGTTGCTAAAGACACAGTGAGGGATGGAGTGAAGAACAATAAAGGAAAGTCCTTAGGAAATCAGTTTTGTGGGTTTAAAGTAGAGAAAGAGTATGGATGACAGAATTCACTCAAGAGGTGTCCCAGAAGAGGAAATTGATGAGGAAATCGACCTCCTACTCTCCCCCTGGAGATCCTTAAGTCCTAGGTAATTTCTCCCATAGTCTTTCCAAACTCATTCAAACGCACCCACATCCAATGTAATTCTGTGTGTGTGGGGGGGGGGGAGCACTTTTGAATGGTATTCTTTTTTTTTTTATTTTTTTGAGACAGGGGTCTCCCTTATAGCCCCCAGCTGGCCCTGGAAGTCACTCTGTCGACCAGGCTGGCCTTGAACTCACAGAGGTCTGCTGCTTCTGCCTCCCTGAGTGCTAGGATTTTTAAATTGTGTGCACACCACACCCGGCTTTTAAAGATGGTCTTAGCCACCAGTGTGAGTGCTGGCAATCGAACCCTGGTCCTCTGCCAAGAGCAGTCAGCGCTCTTAACCGCTGAGCCATCTCTCCAGCCCCATTGAAGTTATTTTCTTACTTGGATTTTGGATGATTTTTATGTCAGTAACTCCTTTGATTCATAATTGCGTACAATTTTATATAATTAAAATTCTAAATTATTAGATTATTTTAATTTATTTTATAATTGGCTAATGGTTCTTTTAGCAATCGTTGGGTAGCCGTAGAGAAACTTTAAGTGGTGAATGTTTTAACAGTTGTTGAGTAGTCATAAGAAATTTTAAGTGTCAAAAAACCCCTCATCCGCCCATTGTTGTTAACTGCAATGAGATTTTTGTGAATGGTGAATTGAATAATTGATGAAGCTGGTATGCTAGAATTTGTAGCTCTATCCCTACCTATTTTTAAATTCATGTATCACAATGTTCAATAGAAGAAAAATATTTCCTTGTGTTTCCCCCTGTCCCAAGCATATTCCCCAGCTCTTGAAATGTTCTTGGGCCCTTGCCTAGGCATCATGCCTGCAGAGCTATGATCACAGGTAATGCTTGCTCAAAGGCCTAGAGGCAAGAGCAATCAAATTTTTATGCTTAATATGGAAAATTTATTTTCTTTGTTGAAGCCAAGTATCTACGTGGAAGATTAGTTGGAAACACACTTCTTAAGGGAAGTAGCTGTTTTTGTAAGTAAAGGCCTGTTGCCTATCTCAGCTGGGAGTTCGGGGACACCTCACCTGTTCTTGTCACTTGCCAAGAACACCACGCCCTCATCTCATCTCAACTCTAGACACCAAACCTGGTATCTAAAATACTATTTTCCAGCAGGGTAGGGTATCGAGTGTCTGTACTCAGCACTGGAGATGCTGAAGCAACAGGATTCTGACTTAAAGGCCATCCTGGGCTATATAATAATATGACTCAGTCTCACACACAGCAACGTGTGGGTGGGGGGTGGGGTGTTTGGTGGGTGGGTTGTGGTGAGAGTCTAGCATAAAGCTAGTTCAAGGGCTGAAGAGATGGCTCAGCAGTTAAGAAGAGCACTGGCTGCGCTGTGCAAGGACCCAGGGGTCAGGTCCCAGCACCCACCGGGCAGCGAACAATACAGCAGAAACTACAGGCCAGGAGATCTAACACACTCTCGGATCTCTGCAAGGTATGCACCAACATGGGTACATTTAACACATCAAAATTAAAAAAATAAATAAAAATTATAAAATATTCATTTATTCACTATGTTTTCAATTGTTGTGCTATCATTATTTTTTTTTTTCTTTTTTTTTCTTTTTTTTTTTTTTTTTTTTTTTGGTGTTTTTGAGACAAGGTCTCCCTGTAGCCCCAGTTGTCCTGGAACTCACTCTGTAGACCAGGCTGGCCTTGAACTCACAGAGATCCACCTGCCTCTGCTTCTCAAGTGCTGGGATTAAAGGCATGCACTACCATGCCTAGCCTGGTCTAGTCTGTTTGAAACCACTTAGAAGCTTATTATCTCTTTCTGCCCTCCATCACCCTTGCATGAGATGCTGCTTATCACTGTCCTTGGCCCCAAGCTGAAAAGATCATTCCACCTGAACCAGGTGCTCGGAAAAGAATGTCATATCTGATCAGTTTTAGAAGGTAGTTTTATATATATGAATGGCCCTGTGATGGATGGAGGAGTCGAGGTTGATCTTTTGCCCACTTCTACGGGATGACGTTCAACATTCATTTCCATGGTGCACCCTGGAGTTCTATAAAGTTGGGAGCCTGAAGCCACGTTCACATTCCACTTATTTCCAGGGACATGAGCAAAACAACCCAGGTGAGAAGAAGATATTCTTATGTTCTACCAAGTCACAGGTAAGCCACAAAAAGTCCAGAGACTGCAGTTGATTTCATGCCCAACTCTTGCCAAACCCAAGATTTGCATAACCCGTGCTAGGGAGATTTGGGGGGAAAACCAGAATTCCAGCCCTGAAGCCAAGCCAAACTTCCAATGAGTTGAGACTGGGAAGGTGCCTTTTCCAAAGGCAATCTAATTTCTGTTTCCCAACAGCATGTAAAGGACAGACGTGTTCTATTCTGCAGCCCTGGAACTTATTCTTGGTGGTTAAGTCATTACTGTAAGAACTATAGGCAGGTTAGTAGAAGTGTAGTTTACAGTAAATATAGGATAATTTTTACAATAAAGTACAGCCTCTTGCTTAACAAGTTATCAACTGGGAACATTTCTTGGTCAAGGTTTTTACTTAGGTTCCTATCTGTGGGATTAACACTGCTATGAAATACTTTTGAACCCCTCAGAATGAAGACTCCTTGCCCATACCTGAACAGCAACTCGCCAAAAACAATGAACAGCATTTCACAATCGGAGTGGGTGTATGTCACCTAACTAATATGTAAATAAAGGAGTGGTTAGGTGAGATTGGAGGGGGCTCTGGAGAGTTTTCCACATATCCAGGGACGCGTGAAACAGGCAAAGTACTTGATGTGGACCAAGGGGAGGATAAGGATTCCTACCTCCAGAAAGGAGTTCACCCATATCCAGAGGGATGGGGCACCAAAAGGTGACACGTCACAGCTAATTCTGAATCTGCGTGTGGAGTTATTATTCCAGCTACCAGCTCTGGCCCCCACACAAACTCCCCACATAATTACAGAGAAGAAAAGGTCAATGTGGCATTTGGGTCTTGCATTTGTCTTACTCAAGTGTGAAAACCCAGTAGATCAGCATGGCCTGAGGAAACAGAACTACACAAACCCAAGCAGACAGAGGAAAACAAGGACCTGGCAAGGGGAAGAAAATGAATGTTGGAATGTTTGCAGTCACTGTACCATTAAAAAGGCAAGTGTCACCCATGCGCCATGCGCATTTTAACATGGGAGCTCTGCCCTGGACAATTCGGATACTGTGCAAGGCTTTCTGGGAGTGCCCAGATGCTGTTGCACAGGGCTTTGCAAACAGCCCTGTTGTTTTGTACATCTGCCTCTGTTCTTGTCCATGCCTGAGATTCCCTCTCTGCCTCTTTGACAATTCCCAAATCTGGGCCAAGGCTATGTCACTCTGTACTGCCTTTGCTAATACAAAAGGAATCTAATTAGCATTGTCTTCCTAATTGGGCACCAAGTGACTTAACCTCTTTGTGGCCTGTTCTCCTCAAGTGCCAAATGGAGAAAAATGATAGGACTGGGCACATAGGGTGGGTAGGATTCTCCAAGATCATTCACTTGTTCATTCCTTGTGGAAACTACTTTATTGAGGATCTATATGTTACTTATACCTTTCTAGATGGTAGGAATACAGTTTAGAACAAAAGACACAAAACTCTGATCTCACGGTGCTTAAACTCCAATTTGGGAAGACAGATAATAAGCAGCAAAATAATATAGTAATGTTGGGTGGTGATAAATTCTAAAAAGCATAAAGCCTGATCAGAACACAGAGAATAACAGGGGGTTATTTTCAAGGGGGTAATTATGAAAGACAGCTTTGAAGAGGAGGCCTCTGAGCAAAGATCTGAGACTCGCTTAATAACTGGGACCATCGGGATCAAGTTCCAGGTTCTCATCTTCAAAGTGCTCATGGATTATGAACCTAGAAATATGGGAGGTGCTCTATTGTATTCTTGTTTGTTTGTTTGTTTGTTTGTTTTAGAGACAGGGTCTCCCTGTAGCCCCAGCTGGCCTGGAACTTGCTATGTAGATTAGTCCGGTTTCCATCTCCCAGAGATCTGAGTGCCTCTGCCTCCTAGGTGCTAGAATTAAAGATCTGTACCACAATGCCCAGCCCTTATTTCATTCCTAAAAATATATTTCTAAGAAAAATTTTATTTTAAAAATTATTTTATTTATTTTTATTTATGTGTGTGTGTGTGTGTGTGTGTGTGTGTGTGTGTGTGTGTGTGTAAGTACCATGGCATATGTATAGAGGTCAGAAGACGACTTATGGGGGTTGGTTCCTTGGTTCTTTCCTTCCATCCTGTGGGTCCTGGGGATCGAACTCAGTTAATCGGGTTGAGCTGCAAGCATCTTTACCTGCTGAGCCTTCTCGCTGGCTCGATCTAAGCAATATTTTGATATCATCTCACTTCACAAATATAGCTGATTTTGTTTTAATTATTGTATCTTCACACAATTCTTTGTCTTTTTCTTCCTGCCACCTTACTACTTAGAAGGTCTAGAATTGGGTCTTTTGATGGTTGGTCTCTTAAGCCCACGAATAGCCTGTTAACCCTGAGAGGACAGTGGTTTACTGTCTGTTGTGCAGCCACTGTCTTTTCTGGTGGCATCTGGGAAGGACGTAATGGGGAAGGAAGAGAGCATGCTTTGCAGCTGCCACACTGTGTCGCTCAGCAGCATCGTTCTCTTGCTGGTGAGGCAACAAACATGGATACTATTACCACAGATTTATCTCAAACTACTCAGGAACCATTAAGCCCCTGAACAAGTAAGTGGTTACTGTAAGGCCAACTTTCCTGAAAGGGTGTTTCTCAAAGCATCTGTTTCACACAGTTCCATATTCAAAATCTTTTGAAAGCACTGCACACTCAAGTTCTCTGCTAGCATATTCACAGATTAGGCTAAGAGGCCTGAGAAGTTCTACAACCAAAAACATCTGATTAAACTTGATCGATCCTATCTTCTTTGACTATGGAACCATTTTCTTCTTCAATACTTGTTAACCTGAACTTTTCGAAATGCTATTAGTATAAAGGAAGGACATGATAATTTAATCAAATAACCACATCTTGGAATTCTAGAGTTTAAAAAACAGTACAGGATGCACCATCGGTACATATGGGGTGAAGGGATGAACTTTTTATCAGTCACTATGTAGTTAGCTTATGACTAAACATACAAAAAGGTGTGCTCTGTGTCAGGCACCACAGAGGCCTTGGCATTATATAAAAATTCCAGAATTTCACTCAGAGGAACTCATTTTCAGAATTTTACATGCTAGAGGTAGAAATTCTTCAAAAGAACTTTTTAACTGCCAGGTCTTGCATGTAGATTCTGGACATCTTATGCAGGTTAAATGGTGATAGATTGTGAATAAGGTTTTAATAAGCTAGTCAGAACAGAGTCAGGGGAACCCCTACCACATCATCCTACTTTTACTCTTTATACTCCAGTATCTTTTTCTTAAGTGACAGGCAGAGGTGGAGTTATTGGCTGCCTGCTGGGAATTGTATATAACATGTATCCTCCATTATGGGTGCCAAGGGGCACACCCTTGGGAGTGTGTCATGCGTGTAAATCTTATCTGTCAATGTCTGTTATCTGATGGGAAAAGGTTAAGAAATGCTGAACCAACACAAACCTCATGTTTTACACTTGAGAACATGGAGCCTTCAAGAGGTGAAAGAACATGCCTGGATTGTTCAGGTGAAAGAAACTTGGAACTAAGTCTTGGGTGTTCTTTCTCCTAGCTCTTAACAGCCCAACCTCTTCTGAGGCATCTGTCTCAGGCCAGTCTCCCAAGAACCAGAGCCTGAGAGGAAAACTCTGCCTTGGATTTACTGCAAGAGAATCCTAACCATTTCTCCGTCTAGGAGTCTTCTCTGCCACTCCATAAAAAGACCAGTATTCCAGCAGGGTTACAGTGCTTCCTAAACCCTGAGGTGTCTGCTAAACATTGTGTTTCTTTTCTTTTAAATGTTGTATTATTTGGGTTTTTTTAAGAATATCTTTTGCTCGGGCTGGAGGGATGGCCTAGTGGTTAAGAGCGCCGAACGCTCTTGCAGAGGACCCGGGTTCAATCCCCAGCACCCACATGGCGGCTGAGAACCGTCTGTGACTCCAGTTCCAGGAGAACTCCAGTTCCAGGGGAATCTGAGACCCTCTTCTGACCTCCACGGCATCGCACGACACGGGTGCGCAGACCTGCATGCAGACAATACATTCATACACATAAAAATAAATAAATAAATAAAAATTAAAAAAAAAAAAAAGAATATCTTTTTCTGGGTGTGGTGGCCTACTCTTTTAATCCCAGCACTAGGGAGGCAGAGGCAGGCGGATCTCTGTGAGTTCAAAGCCAGCCTTAGGTCTACAGAGTGAGCTTCCAGGCCAGCTGGGACTAAAGGGAGACCTTGTCTCAAAAATACAAAAAAAAAAAAAAAAAAAAAAAAAGGAATTCCATACATCTATACAATGTATCTTGATCATATGATCCTATTTACCTCTGACTCCTCTGGCCATTCCCTAGACACCCCCAACAGGTCCCTTTCTGCCTTTATACCCTCTCTAAGCAGTGCTGCCTGCTGGACTGCTAATTTATCTTGTTGGCTCGGTCTTGTGCAGGTCTCATGCAGGTAACCAGAGCTGTAGTGAGTTCCCGAGTGCTATGTCATGTGACCATTTCACAGTGCCCCCCCCCCTGCCACACCTGCCAGCTCTTGCACTCTTTAGATCCTCTATCCTGCAATGCTCTCTAAGCCTTGAGAAGAGGCTCACAGAGCTATCCCATTGTGGGCTGAACACTCAGTGCTCAGTGTTATCCTTCCAGGTTGTATAAGGTACAAGTACAAAGACTTCTTAGGATAACTCCACATGCTTCAGCTGCCTGGACTCCTATGAGCCTCACCATATGGCAGGCATTTATCTTGGATCCCTGGAAACATGTGTACCTTGCCAAGGATAGACCACTACTCATATGACATGTAGTGGATCACCTTGATGGAGTATACAGTTATCATGTAGTTTAGATTTTTTTGTACTCTACACAAATGGGGAAATAAATCCCTGCGATGTAATCGCATTTATGTTGTACTCATCACATAAGCATGCCAACTGCTCCAACTCTTTCTGAGTCTTTTTCTTCTCTTTGAGTTGCTAAGGGTGGAACTCAGGGCCTCAGGAGGCAAAATGTTCACCAGTGAGCTGTATCCCCAACTCTGATCTCCTTTCTGATGGGCATTTAAAATATTTGCCAGGTAATCGCTAATACTGTACACATAGCGATGCATTCATTTTCTCTAGTGAAAACCAGCTAGAATTGGGGTCACAACTTGGCTAAATTTGAAGCAGTATTCCATCCTCCCATCCGGGTTTTCAGGGGCCAGTCTGATCAATCAAATGACGATATCATGAGACCTACCATGCCTACATAACATACATCTTCAAGGGTGGCACCAATACACCATTGCCCCAGGATACAGAGCATTTTGATATTCTCTGTGTTGAACAATGGGTGTGATTTTGAGAGTTTCCTCTGACCTTTCCAACTACAATTGCAAGGATCTGTGGATTCAGCCCAATAGCTGTGAGAGATACTTCGGACCCCATTTACACCTGAGTTCTCACAGATTCGGATCACTTGCGATCCAACCAGTAGAGCTTAGAAGTGCTGGGATTCATCTTTCTCTCCAGTACCAGGGCTCCATTGGAGAAGGGTAGGGTGAACCACAACAGGATACATCTGCAGAGATGTTTCATCTCCTTCTCACATGGAAGCCTGATTCCTTTTGCCCTCAGTGGATTCTAGATCTAAGAACTGACTCAGGTCTGGAAACTACAAGATATTCTAATTTTCTGCTGAGATGGCTGACTTCAGCATTCTGCTCATCTAGTCTTTATCTTATTTAATTTTATACAGTAAGCCAATATTCTGCATGTGTGTGTGCATGTGTAGTGTATGTGTACGTGGGCACATGTGTGTGCATGGATATGGAGACTTTTAGAGGTCAATGTTCAGTATCCTCCTTAATTGCTCTCTACCTTCCTTTTTTAGAAGATTGCTCACCAATTTAGCTAGTCTAGCTGGCTGGCAAGCCCCCAGGGATCTTCCTGTTTCTACATTCCAGTGCTGGGATTTTAGGCACGCTCTGCCTTATCCAGTTTTTTATATGGCTTCTGGGGATCAGAACTCAGGTCTTAATGCATCTCCCCAGCCCCTAAGCAAGTATTCGTATTGGCTATAGACTGTGTTGATCCTAGGAACAGCATGGATTATGTATGAGGCACATTTGTAGAGTTGTTAGGTCAGATCTCCCTGGGTACCATTTCAATGTTGCTGACATTTACAGAAATTGTACCCACCTTGCTTCTGAGAGTTGAGAGTTATCACCTGGCCTCTGCTATCTGGGACCCTATTATTCTCACTGATACTGGGGAACCAGTTTCTAGAATATCTTCTATTGTCAGCCCCAGCCTAATGAAAACAGCCTCTACCAAGCTTCTCAGTAGCTCGAGTTCCCACCCTCAGCCCTTCCCTGAACATTCCTTTTCACCTTGGTAAACGGAGGAACACATTCATCTGATGGGTTTTCCAGTCTTATGCAACTGACACATTCTAGCATGCTCAGTTTTCTAAGACTCCTAATCCCTCTTCTGCAATAACTCCATAAGCTACTGAGCAGTTGGCATCTCTACCACCTTTAATGCAACCGATTCCTTCTAAGCTACTGCTGACTCCCCTAGTAATATATTAGCTGTGTGTCCTAAGCCCCTTAACCAACTCTAATTTGACAGATGTTCCTTTATCCTTCCCACTTTGCTGAGCATCCTCATGTCCTACTCCCTAAGTCCTTGCTGGAATATATTGATCAGTTCTTGTACCCCCTTTGGCCTATAAGTCCACTCCTCCCTTTATAAACCTTGTTCTTTCCCAGTACTAGGTGAGATTTTGCCCAAATTATAGGGCTAGTATCCCGAAGAGGACAGGATTGACTGATCTGAGAACAGCAAGCATTGACTCAAAACGTATCTTCCTCATCTGAAGCCTCAGCATTATTTTCAAGAAAAAGGAAGAGGGCTATTGTCCAACAAAGATGGACATTCACAGAAAGCAAATAGGGGGTTTGTGGATGTCTGACATCTTGAATTCAACATCCTCAGCTGCAATGCCCCAAATACCTACATCTCAAGCCTGAGAGTTTTACCCTTTTCTACTTAGGGTCTTGCCTTTGGCATAGGATATTTTTAAAACATTTTAATTATTGTTATTTTTTACATGTATGACTGTATTGCTTGCATGTATATAAGTGTGCCCATCGTGCCATGCCTGTGGAGGTCAGAAGAGGTCGCTGGATCCCCTAGAACTGGACTTGCAGACAGTTGTTAGCTGCCGTGTGGGTGCTGGGAATTGAACCCGTGTCCTCTGCAAGAGCAGCAGTGCTTTTAACCACTGAGCCATCCCTCCAGCCCCTGACATGGGTCATCCCAAGCTAGGGAGTGTCTCCTTTGGAGCTCTGCTTTGCTAACAACTGGCTTCTGTGCTTTTCAGCTTTGTCTTCTGCCTGGCCCCAGGAGATGCGAGCCTGTAAGAGACACAGAAGAACCTCTCCATTTGAAATTGCTGATTACCTTGAGCCTTGCATTTTCTTCCGTCCATGAATCAATGACATTTGACAGCAATCTCCCAATTCCACTGTCTTAGGTTTACAGTTAGCTCTACACTTCCCCCATGTCAGAGACACCAGTTTAGCTAACTCACCCCTTCCAGCCGCACCCTGTCCCAACTCACCATGAGTGAAGTGCTTCCTGCTACAGCATGTCAGAGACTATGGCCCCTCACCCACTGTCTGGAGAAGTCCTCATTGTCATTATCATAGGCCTTAACATATATGACAGAATGCATGAGATCTGTGGGCAGCTATAGGGGGTGCAGGTAGGGGAGGGAGGTCTAAATATGATTAAGATGTATTGATTGAAAGGCGCAAAAATTCAGTAAGAATATACATTGAACAAACAGCCAAGAGGTCTCTTTTGGCTAGCTGCTTTGGAGGTCCTTGGCTTGTGGGACGTCAGGACATGATGGCAGAGAGCACCAAACAGCAGAGCAAAGCCCCCTCGCCCTGTGGCCAGGATGAGACCTGGAGGAACGAGAAGAGTCCTGTTTGAGACTACACCCTAAAAGCCGCCTACAACTCTCCACCTTTTACAAATTTTACCATCTTTCTGGGGTAACAAGATGAGCATCAAAGCTTTAACACAAAGCCTCTGGGGTACAGGCCAGATCCAAACTACAGAAGAAAACATACATGTAATACATGCCACTCTTTTTTTTAAGGATTTTTTCTTTTTATTCCTTTTCTTTTCGCATATGTGTGTGTGTGTGTGTGTATGTATATATATGCTCTGCATGTATGTGCATTCCAGTGTGTGTGGCCATATGTGTGAGCAGGTGTGCAAGCATGTGTGTATGCATGTAGAGGCTCAAGGCTGCTGTCAGGAGTGACCCTTGGTCCCTCTTTACCTTACTCTTTTTGAGGCAGGTCTTTCAGTCAAATCTAGAGCTCCCTCATCTAGTCAGTTTACCCTCTCAGGGGTCAATTGTCTCTGCCTTCTGAGGCTGGAGATACAGGTGGAATTCCAGAACATATGTGGTTTCTGGAGATCTGCTCTGGTCCTATTGCTTGCACAGCAAATGCTTTAACTACTGACATTCCACTCTTTAACATTAGACATAGTCATACCCTAAAGACTAGAAAAAATTGTTATGCTCTAAACCACTGGTTTCTCAAGCATTTTGTTCCAACAACCACTTTATACTCTAGAAAATACTGATGATAACCAAGAATGTTTGTGTCAGGTGCATCTCTTAAATAGACTGTACTAAAATTCAAAATTAGAAAATTTAGCATAGGAATGCACAGGCTACAGTCTGTTAGACTTACAATGCCATCACATCATGTAGGTTCTAGAAGACTTCCTGGTATACTCATGATGCATTAAAAGCCAGTAGATGCCTTGCCGGGTGTGGTGGCACATGCCTTTAATCCTAGCACTTGGGAGGCAGAGGCAGGCGGATATTTGTGAGTTCAAGGCCAGCCTGGTCTACAGAGTGAGTTCCAGGATAGCTAGGACCACAGGGAGACCCTGTCTCAAAAAGACCAAAAAAAAAAAAAAACTCAAACCAAAAACAAAAGCCAGTAGACAAGGGGTTAATATTATTATGAAAAGAATTCTGGCTCTGTAGTCACCTGAAAGATCTCAGAGACCACACACTGAGAATATCAGAGTAAATCACTAATTATTAATATACTTTCTTTCTGGTCCTGTGTGTTTTCCCAGCCTTTCTACAATGTATATTTTTGGTTTCATAACCACAAAATATAAGGATCATTTAGCAAGTGTGCTTACTATGTTATAGTCACACCATGGGTATACCCATCCTGTTAGATCAGGGCTTCTTCTGTATAAATGACAATGCTGCATTTTTCTGAGCTCCCAGGAGTATATTCCTTGAACTAATTTTTCGAGGCCTGCAAAAATGCAGGAATAACGGGTTCTATGCTGCTGAATTCATTTTGGATAATTTTCATAGACCAAACCATAAAGAAAAGAAAATCACAGGAACCTCCAGATCCTCACCAGGGCTTCTTCTAGTGCTTATCCATGCTCACTGCAGCCCTATTGCCCCTTGTAAGTAGCTTAGCCACAGAGTTGAGAATATCCTCCCTCGACATCTCCCAATACTCGGGTATCTTGACTTTGCTCACTTTTTTGCTCTTACCCAACACACCAATCGTCATTTACCATTTGTCAAATGAAGAGCATGTTAAGCGAGAGGAACCTGTAAGATGGCCAGGGTGCTGGCTAATAGTTCATGTTGAGTGTCTGAGCTCTTAAACACATGGCTTCATGTTGGTCACTAGCACCTCTGTTTCATTTTCTTTTATTGTAGTGACCCAGTCTCATACAGACCAGGCTGAACTGAACTCACTCTGCAGCCAAAGATGACCCTGAAGACTCCATTCTCTTGCCTCCAAAGTGTGGGATCATAGTGTATGCCACCTATCCAGCTCCCAGCAACCTCTTCAAAGTAGCACTTATTTATTTTATATATATTTTTTGTGCAAGATTATGTTACAAATCAAATTACAAATCAAATCTAGACCTGTGTCCCCCTCCCTACCCCCACCTCACCATTCTGAGCTCATGCATTCTGCCAAGTATGTTTTTCATCTTTTTCTCAGACTTTCTCAAAATTCTCAATGTAGAAGTTAACTGTTTCGAGCAGAAGTTCACCGTTTCAGTCTGTTCTTTGATGCAGTCTTTTCTGTTGTTGTTGCTGTTTCCAATATGCATCACTCCCAACTACTTGGACCAAAGCTCAAGGAGCCCTGCACAAAACATACTTACAACTAGGTATTTGGTGCTAGCGTCCACAGATGAGGGATACCATTCCTCGTTCGTTTTTCTGGAACTGTGTTACTTCACTTAACATAATATCTTCTAGTTCCATCCATTTACCTGCAAAGTTCACGATGTCATCTTTCTTTACTACTGCATAGAACTCCATTGTGTAGACGTACCACATTCATCCCTGTTTTAGAGACAAGAAGGAAGAATCTCCGAGAGTTCCAGTTACTTGGCTGAGGTCACCCTGCCATGAACTAGCAGATGTGGGATCTGAACTGAGGTCTGTCTGGTGGCATGGTCTGTTTACCTGACCCCATGTGGCAGCATCTCCTTAACAGTTGGTGTGAGTTCAGAGGTGGCATAGATGGCTCCCACTCAAGTGATTATTAGGGAAAAGATTGTCTGAACTCCAATTAGTGTCTCACTCTTAGAAATCCCTGCCTCTGACTGAGCCCTGGGAGTCAGGATGTTTTGAATATAAGCTATATTGTAGAGCTAGAGAGTACAGGTGGAAGGAGTAAGTGGAGAAAGGGAAATGAAGAGAATGAGCCACACCATAGAGGCATGGAAAGAGGATAGAGTAGTATACATCTGGGGAAACTGAGGGCAAGCAGCTCCTTAACCTAGGATATCCTAACAACTGAAATCAAGTAAAGGATGGGAAGCAAAGCTCCTGTTGGTGCTGAGGTGATGGCAGAGCAGCCTAGAACCCACACTAGGAAAGGATAGGGGCAGCCGATGGACCCAATGTCCCTTAAGAAGGTTAGAGTCTCCACAAAGACCTCCCTCCCTCAAGACTCCCCATTCCCTCAACATTTCAGTATTAGTTCCAAAAGTATAATATCTATGTACCCAGTGGCTACAAGCCAGCTGAAGTCTTGGGAATGTGATGAAAAAAAGAACACTCTTTATAGAGGACTAGAGAATGGGGGTGGGGGACAGGCTGAGGCAGGAGGAAAAGGCAAGAAGAATTTGAGCGGGCAAAAAGGCTTTTCAGGCATTGTGGGAAAAGAGCGAATTTATTTAGTGAAAAATGTACACTGAGTGTATGTTAGCATATTGCCCTGAAAGCAAGGCCTGTAAACTACTGGAATATTCTACTGACCCTTTACGAAGATATTCGCATCTATTGTACTGTCTGCTTAGAATGCCACATACGGTCTTCACCTAGCTACCAAAAATTCACTCTAAAACTCACCTCACAGACCACCTTCTCTGGGAAGCCATCTGTGATTGCCTCTATTCTCCCTTCAATTCCTAGCCAGATATGGATTATGCTGCGGCAGTTCCCTAGTAGCCCATGCACATATCTTTGTCACAGATAAAAGGACTTGTATCTCAGTGTCTCCCTGGCTAAGCAGATGCTCCTGAAAAGGGCAATGACTTACTCTTTTTTGTATCCTCCATACTTGAAATCTAGAAGGTGTTCAGTGAATAGCTGTTACATTAGTTTCACAGTATCTATCCTCATTCACCACAGCACTGCCTGGTTGATGCATTTGACAAGAGGCAACTTTTAGAGAATAAAGTAAATACTCTTAAGACACATTCCCAGGTCTAGTCCTGCGCCACAGAATTTGAAAAATGTAGCCTTGGGTAAATTGCTCAACCTCTTTGAGCTTTAATTTCCTCTTCTGTGACAAGTAGCTAAAATCCCCCATCTCATACGGTTGATGGAAGGATTTGCTGACTCAATTTTAGTCCCCGGTGCATACAGTGAATGTTCAGTGACTGCCAGTTCTTTTTCTCTTTGGTAATAAATTATGGCGGCAGATTACAGAAGGGCTGGCCAGGCTGGCTGGGCTGGCTGGGCAGATGTTTGGTCTTTTATGAAGGATCAAGTCTATTGTCCTCTAGGGCTGTGTGAGTTACTTCCCCCCTCCCCCCCAGTATCCTATGCTCAACACCCAGCAGGAGTCCTCCAGGGAACTGGGGGACCTCCCCCACCTAAGATAAAGGGAGACAGTCTGCACAGGCTAACAAGGACCTCGTCGTGAAGATGCCAGCTTGAGAAATAGGAGTGGCCGTGGGAAAGAGTCCTTAGTGGGAACATTCTGTTGTCTGTCTATGTCATAGGCATCTGGCTACACTGGCGACTGAGCTCACCTAGGCCCTTCCCCTCCGGAGACACAGCCCCTTCCAAGACCTCCGTCCACCAGCCGGGACAGAAAGCTGGAACACTGAAAACTAAAGAAGGACGAGCTTACACCAGTGTAATTTGGGTGAGGAAGCAGTCGTAGATGGGAGGAGTCGGAGTCCAGGTGTGTGCAGGAACTGTAAAGCTTAGATGGATCTGCCTTCTAAGAGAGAGCCTCCCTGAGGGGTCAGGAGGGACGTCCAGCTTTAGCTAGAACTCATTCCAGATTCCATAACGACAAGCTCTGGAGATCCAGTAGCCAGCTGCAGACCAGAGGAAGGAAAGGTCTCCGCCGTGCTTCCGGATGGATGCACAGGTGGTCAATGCTGACATACTGGGGGGACTGGGTTGTGCTTTTCTGCCCCCTCAGGTCAACAACAGACTCAGGACATTTGCCAGAGACATCTACTTGCTCTCTAGTTTCCCTGCTGTCCTTCTTCTGCCATAGGTCCCCTGTACATTTTCAATTATGTGACTGCTGAAGATAAAGACTACATTTCCCAGCTTCCCTTTCAGCTAAACTTAGTCACAAGACTAAAACCTTTGGTTTATAAGATGGATATGGAAGTAGGGATGCAAATTTCATAAACTGTTAAAAGTAGAGTAATAGCTCTTCCTTTTAGTTGGGTAGCAGTACAGATACACTGTCTGGGACTGGAGCAGCAATATCAAACTCTGAGATGTGCTCTTCACTTCACATTACAGATTAACAGAGCAAACATCTAGGAGGATCCTTGGGTTTTGAAGTATGTGGGCTTGCCATGACAGCTGGCAACATTTATCTGATACAAGTAACTCCATAATAATTCAAAAGCCAAAATCTCCATTTTCTGGGAGAAAACCCCATAGGGCCTAAAGATGTTGAATAACATCTTTTAGGGGGTTACTATGTCTCAGGTCTGTCTGAAGCCCCTTACATACATAGGTTCATTTAATCCTTACAGCAATCCAATGAAACAAATACTGTGCTGCCTTTGTTCAGCAGATGAGGAAACAGGAATGAGGCTTGCTCACATAGCAGATAGAAGAATTTATATCTGCTCCCAGATCGCCAGGCTCCAAGACTACCCCTACTCACAATGAAATCCTACAGAAGATCAGATCAGATTAGTTCTGATCCAGTCTTATTTCCTATCAGGCAGATTGCTTTTTCTTTCACTAATTGCACGATGCAGAAATAACTGTGTTGTTTCATGTAACAGCTTGATACGGTTTTTAAAAAAGATGGAAATGGAATTGTGGGGTGAGAAAACAAAAGGGAGTCCTTTTTCTCAAGTGGAGAACCTCTGCTCTATGCTGTCCCTAAACTTTCTGAATGGCACTACCCTATCAACATAACATTTGGCAGCATACGATCTCCAAGATGTATGTATGTATTGCTTGTGAGACATTCACATGTATTCCTGTAGTTGTGGGCTCAGTGGCGCCTCTGCCCAGATACCCTCTTTAGAGCAGATGCTTCCTCTCCTCGCCCTTGCCTTCCTGATTGGAAACTGCTCAGTGTAAGAGCCCAAGACCTCTCAGGTTTCTCAGAGCCAGTGACTAACTGATGGGGTTATAAAGGCTGGACACCTTGACCTCTATTCAGGACCACCCCATAGGGCTAGCCTAGCTGAGGCTCATGCGTCTCTTTTGTGCACATTTGGGCTAACTTCCCCCTCTGTCCACATCTGCCTGATCCCAATAAACCTGATCACAACATTATATACCAAAATCAGCTTCCAAAGTATGCATTGTAACACAGAGTCTGAAGTCAAAATTCAAACTAAGGGCTAGGGAGATGGCTCAGATATTAAAATGTCTTACTGTGCAAACAGAACTAAATTCAATCCCCACAATCCATAGTCCCATTCCTTGCCCTTTGAAATACTATCACCTCTATAACAGCATGTTTAATCATTGTCTTCCCAAAAGGTTGAAGATTGATGAAGTCAAGTTCTGTGTCCATCTTAGGCATGGCTATCTATTTGCTATCTAATAGTCCCTGGCACAGAGTAGATGTTTAATCAGTATTTTTTGGAGAAGAGTAGGGAGTTAATCACAGACACAGATACTTGAAAATAACTTTGGTCCCTGACTCTGTACACTTTGCACTTGAGAGTGGACACTCAAGCAAGAACATAGAGGTACAAGGACAAACTGAGGTAAGTGCTTTGAGAAAAGTAGGGATGTGCTCTGAATGAAGCTCTTGGTGTGCTGTGCATTTGGGTGGCAGCAGCAGGACTGACTGGCAAGAAGGCACATCAAAGCCCGTCTTCCTAGGAAAAGAAGTGATGCTTGAGCTTTGCTGAATAGATCTAGTCACCTGGACCAGTTTCCAAACTTTGCACCACTGATACTTTGGGATTGATCCTTCTCTGTGGCTGAATGACAGTGGAAAGCCAGAAGTCTGTTCCTGTAAGCTGTATAATCTTTAGCTTCCATCTTGACCTTCTACCCACTAGATGTCAGTAGCACTACCACCTGAGTCCCAGTTGTGTCAATCGACGTGTGTGTGTGTGTGTGTGTGTGTGTGTGTGTGTGTGTGTGTGTACATTGCCAAATGTCCCCTGCAGGGCAAAATCCAGCAAAGAGTCATTGAGCTGGAGGAGGAGGCAAGGTGGCTTGGAGGTAAAGGATGGAAATGAGAACTGTTAAGATAAGAGGAGAAGCATTGGCAGAAGCCATGAGACTGGAGACCTGTATTCCTGGAGGTCCCTGAGGACCTGGGCACAGCTAGCCATGCCTTTCAGGGACAGAGAAGACCAGACCTTACAGGGAAGAAGAAGGTAAATTGTCTACTTCCCAGAAAACAAAATAGAACATCCTGGATGGGGACCCACAGAGCTAATGACAGGATCTCCTGAAATGCAGATAATTAGGATATCAGCCTCTATAAATACAAAGCCCTGAGACATTGTTAATGAAACTTGGTCAGCACACGAAGCCCATCCACCCAGGCTCCCGAGACTGAGGAGGTGATGACGCATGAACCCCAGTGGGGCTTGATTCTGTAAATCAGGACACTCCCCAGTATTAGCATTGTTAATGGCAGTACTTAACCCTCAGGTGTTGCTGTAGAAACTTGTCCGGCAGCTGCCTCCCCACTCCTAGCTGCCCAAGCCTGTTGGCAAAGAACAGCAGGTTGTTAGGTGATCAGGTCTCAACTTCATTTTCAAATCAGCAAGAAAGGGCTGGCAGTAGAGATGTAGGCTTGGTGTGCTGCTTGGTGCTCCCAGAGGGGAGACACAGAGCCTCTGATGCAGAGCTGCCCTGGGATGGACCCCCCACCCACCCAGAACCTCCAGCAGCCCAACACATTTGTTTTTTAAATATTTTATTGAGTTTTTGTGCATTTCATATAATCCCAGCCCCTCCATAGCCCTTGCCAGATTTTATCCATTCCATCACATATGTTAAGTCCGGTCCCGTCAAGCATTTGAATCTAGAGGTCCTTTGGTGCAAGTTCACCCACTGGCGTCTCATCAGCCTATCTAGAATCTCCCTTAAAGAAGATCTACTCTCCCTCTCCCCACAGTAATCAGTTGTTTCTACGCTAAGGTTGGGGCCTGCTGCCCTTTTCTCTCATTCTATGCTGGGTTTTTATCTGATTGAGTCATCATGGGTCTTGTACATGTCTCACCATTGTTGCAAGTTCTCAAAGCCCTGAAAGCATTTGTTTCCTCATGTTCATGCACCAAGCCTGGCTCTTTCTTTCCTCGCCTCTTCTGCAGTGGTCCCTGAGCCACGAGTGGGTGAGGTTTAATATAAGCATCCTATCCAGGGGCACACACTCTGTGGCCTCTTATTCTCTGTACCTTGGCCAGTCATGGCCTTCTGTGTGCATCACCCTCTGTTGTATGAGGAAGCTTCCCACCACCTTTCTTGGCACAGAGCTCCCAGGTATCCCTCCGCTGAGTCACTGGCTAACCATGGAGACCGCCCAAGCCAACCTTTGTGGGTCTCTGCTTCCTTGATATCCAAAGCATGTTGAAATAGCTCTTTGCTTTTGTGATGGAGGTTGGAGGCTGATGCAGAATCATCTAGGGATCTTCTTCAGTCTGTGCACCCAGTTCCGTGTTCCCAGCAGCCCCACAGACTCTCAGGCTCTGTTTGTTTTCCCTGAAGCTCCATTCCTATTCAGTAAAACATTGACCTTGATCACATCTTCAGTTAAAAATTTGATATAGTTTACTCATGGATTCGTTTTGCATTCATTTTTATCCTTTAAGTTATTGTGTTTAGGTTGAGAATGTAGCTGAGTGGGTAGAGTGCTTGCCTGGTATATGCAATACCTCCAGTTGGATCTCTAGGATATATATACATACATATATATATATATATATATATATATATATATATATGTGTGTGTGTGTGTGTGTGTGTGTGAGGGTCTGTGTTTTTGTTTGTCTGTTCAGGTATATACATACATATATAATCATACAATCATTCAAATAGTATCTGAATTTTTAGTAGCCCTCATGTTTTATTTTATTCGGAATTGTAGTAAAATACACAGAACAAGCAATTCACACCTTAAACTTTTTTCTGGATTTTTTTTTTTTGGACAGAGTCTTCCTATAGTCTCAGTTGGCCTGGAACTCACTATATAGACTAGGATAGCCTCAAATTCCTATAGTTCTGCTTGCCTCTGCGTCCTGCGTGCTGGGATTGAAGGTGCGTGCCACCACACCTGGCCTATCTTAATCATTATTATGTAAGGAACATTAAGCACATACACATTGTTTTGCAACCAATGCCATGACCCATCTCCAGAACTCTTCATCTTCGCAAACTGAAACTCTGAAACTCTGTGTTTATCAAACTATAATTTCACAGTTCTCACTCTCCTGATTCTGCGAAAATCCTTATTCTACCTCCTTCACTATGAAATTGACAACTCTAAGTACCTCACTTAAGTAGAATCATGAAGTATTTGCTTTGTGGCTGACCTGTTTTCAGGTATCACAGTGTCCTCAAGATCCATCTACATTGTAGAACATATCAGAATTTACTTCCTTTTTAAGGATGAATAAGTGTGTGTGTGTGTGTGTGTGTGTGTGTGTGTGTGTGTGTGTGTATGGTTTACTCATTTCTCCATCCAAGGATATTTGCTTCCATCTTTTGGCTGTTATGAATAATGTTGCAGTGATTATGAGCATAAGATTGTTTGTTTGAGATCCTGCTTTCAAATATTTTTTGTTTTATACTCAGAAGTGGAATTGCTAGGTATTTAACCTCTTGCAGCATTGTTGAAATATTTTTCATAGTGGCTATACCACTTTACACTCCTACCAACTGTGAACACGGATTTCAGTTTCTTCACCTCTCTAGTACACTTGTTCGTTGTTTTTTTTCTTCCTTTCCTTTCCCTTTTTCTTTTTTCTTTTTTCTAGAAGCCATCCTAAATGTGTGAGTGGTGCTGTTTCCTTCAATTCTGCAGCTGAGGAAGGTCTCACTTGATTTCCTGTAGACTTAGTCTTACTCCCTGGGTACAAATCATCACCTAGTAAACTATGGTCTTATGTATATTTTTCACCCCTTGTATGAGATGGTGCAGGGAAGTTACTGTGGTTTTCAGTAGGACCTGGCCCTACCATTTAGTAGCCAGGCATAACTAGTGCTTTACTTTCTTCATCCATAAAAAGAAGACAACAATCCTACTTACCTGAGAGAAGTGTCAGGAGGAGTATAAATGGATTAGTAACTATGAAGTTCTTAGACATCACAAGCCCTACATCTGTATGTGATAGCTATGGTTATCATAGATTTTACCTGCAGGTAAATAGACATTATTTTGAAAAAAAAAATAGACTTATAAAAAGTTTCAAAAGTCAAACAGTAAGTTCTGATGTGCCCTTTAGTTAACTTCCTCTAATAGTTCCATTGTAAAGAAACAAGTACATTAGTCAATACGAAGGAATTAACACTGGCACATTATTGTTAGCTAAGCTATAGTCTTTATTTACATTTCATTGATTGTTCCATTAATGACATTTTTTTATTCCAGGACCCAAAGCAGGATACTACATTGCATTCAGGGCGAGCTGTTTCCATTTGCTTTGCTTTCTGTTTGTTATTTCTCAGAAGCATGGCTTTAAAAACTGGCATTTAGCAGGGCATACTGGTATATGCCTTTAATCCCAGAACTGGGGAGACAGAAACAGGCAGATCTCTGTGAGACTGAGGCCAGCCTGATCTATGCTGCATAGCAATTCTGGGCCAGCTGGGGCTATATAGGGAGATGCCATCTAAAACAATGGGGGTGGGGGGAGGAGAAGAGAAGAGAGACAGGAAAAGAAAGAAGAGAAAAGAAGACTGGCATTGGCATGTCTTGAGTCACAGCATGGCTCTCCATTCTGCTACCACCTTCCACCAGACTCTGCCTTTACCCTTGCCTGCCTGGAGACACGTGAATCCAGTGGTGCCAGTGATGCTCTGTCTACTCCCTTCTAAAAGACTGTAACTTCCAGCTCTTCACTGTTGTGAAAAGAGCAGCCAAACCATGGCTGTGCAAGTATCTGCAGTATGATCAATCAATGGACTCTAGCACAAATGACAGAAGGTGTGGACTCCAGGAGTTGGGGCCAGGGGAGGCTGCCAAGGGAATAATGGAGAATAATAGTGATTAAGACTGAAAAATTATGTATGAAACCCATAAAAATTCAATAAAAATTTTATTTATTTAGTTTTATTTATTTTGTATGTGTAGGAGTGTGCTGTCTGCATGTAGGTTTGTGCACCCGTGTCGTGCAATACCTTGGAGGTCAGAAGAGGGTCTCGGATTCCCCTGGAACTGGAGTTAAAGACGGTTCTCAGCTGCCATGTGGGTGCTGGGGATCGAATCCCGGTCCTCTGCAAGAGCGGTCAGTGCTCTTAACCGCTAGGCCATCTCTCTAGCACCCGGAATAAAAAGTTTTTAAAAAGACTACAACTAGATGATCGGTTCTTCGGAGCCTCCAAAAATATTCTATGAAAATTCATATGCTCTCAGGTAGCTATTCCACTTCAGTCAATTCACAGCTAAACATCTTGACAGAAAATAGTTTTTCCGAGATAGGGTCCCATGGGAATAGTTTGTGCAGGCTGTGCCTGCAAGTGAAATGCCTGGGGTGGGGGGGATGGAGGAATTCCTCCAAAGTGAGGCTACCAGCCACCGCTGCTGGACTCCCGTCCTTTGTCGTGGGGTAGGTCCTGTCTGAGTTGGGCCCTGACTTTCTGCCCGGCTCTGTGACTTCTACATCTAAAGATGCTGCCACCATCATGGGTCTCTGAGACCCATCAAGAGACTCTACCAACAGCTGGTAGAAGTCTCCCCGGCTTCCTCCTCCCGTTGTAGAATGTAATTCAGAACCTTAGTGGTAGATGGAAAAGAATGCCTAGAAAACACCAGCAAGGCAACGTGCTCGGCAGTGACTTGAAAATGAAGACCTGACTCCTAAATGGCAGCAGCCATGGGACTTTCTGGCATTTGACTTTGAACTAGACCACAGGCTGTGAACTGCCAGCCAGCCTATTGTCCGCATCTCCTCACACATCTGGATGTGCATACCCGGAATTTCATGTTAGTCTTCCATGTTTGGGTATTTAGAGAAGTTCACTATTGACCCATACCATGGATGAACCAGAACATAGTTGAGAGGTTTGGTTTCAAAAAATAAGTGAGAATATTCTCCTATCTGAAATTCTTGTTCTTACTTGAGGATAGAGCTTAGGAGATGCCTCCAATTTCAGTCATACAGTTACCCCAGCATCTTTCTTGATGCTACAACACAGTTGGGCAATAGAATGGATCAGAAAAGCTGCATTGTGAGAGGCAGCTCTGCAGTCATCGACTGACTGTGTGAACTTGGGGAAATTACTCAACCTCTTTGTGCCTCACCTTCACCTGTCAAATGGGGATAATTGTAGCACCTGCTCCAAAGGTTGTTGTGAGGTTAAATAAAAGGCAAGTGAGGCAACACAGGCTAAGTGCTTATCGTAGCACCTTGCAAGTAATAAGTTCTCCAAACATTTAGCTTTCATCATTTAGAATGTTCTGAAGAAGGCCTCATAAGCATTCTCAACATGGCAGGTAACTTGGAAGTGGGGGAGGGGAAGAATTTGAGAAGAATGGAAAAGGAGGGCTCTTGGGCAGGACTGGCATCTCCCTGATCTGTGCAGCTTCCATGCCCACCGTTTCTCTTGCCATTTGCAAAAAGAGTTAAATTCAGAATTCCACCGGATGCAGCAGTGATTACGTGGTAAGATACAGTTAAGAATGTAAAGTCAGGTGTTCCAGTGCTTCAGGAGCACCTTGCCTGGCCCACAACCTCCAGCTATGTAAGGAGAGGAGCCTATGCCCCACACCTCACTGCCTTCATATGTAACTGTTCCCAGCTTATAGCCCTTTGTTATGATAGAAAACAACCATGGGGCTGGAGAGATGGCCTAGCGGTTAAGAGTGCCGACCGCTCTTGCGAAGGACCCAGGTTCGATCCCCAGCACCCACATGGCAGCTGAGAACCGTCTGTAACTCCAATTCCAGGAGAACTCCAGTTCCAGGGGAATCTGAGACCCTCTTCTGACTTCTGTGGCATTGCACGACACGGGTGCACAAACCTATATGCAGACAGTACATTCATACACATACAAAAATTAAAAAAAAAAGAAAACAACCATGAGTGGGGGTAATGACTGGATCTCACTGGGTTATTGCAAACACACACACACACACACACACACACACACACACACACACACACAGGAGGGGATTGGAGAGAACACTAGAAAGTAGAGAGAGGTATATGAGGTATATAGGCATATGAGGTATATAGGTATATAGCAGATTTTTTATTTATTTGTTGGTCTTTTTGAGACAGGGTCTCCCTATCACTCCAGTTGTCCTGGAACTCCCTATGTAGACCAGGCTGGCCTTGAACTCACAGAGATATGCCTACCTCTGGCTCCGAAGTGCTGGGATTAAAGGCGTGTTCACACCTGGCCCAGCAGATAATTTTTTTATAAGTCTCTAAGAATGCAACCAAATAAAAACTACAAAAATTCTCCTTGGAACTGCAAACCCTCTGAGTCTGTATCTCTTGTTTTGTAGACAGCTGAAAGAAACGTTTTTCCTTTGCCTGTGTTTTATAGGGGAGAAGACTAAATTTACGAATGGAACAGTGGCTTTGGTTTTGTTTACTTGATTCAGATTATGAAATTAAATTAGGGGAAAGAGGCTTTTTTTTTTAAAGCACTTGCCGTACAAGTGCAAGGACACACAGCAGGCCGGATGGGCTAGATGCTGACAGAGCGTCCATGGGACTCTGAAGGCTGAGAAAGTTAACAAAACAGTGACCTCATTTCTGGCAGAAAACCGGAAAAGATGGAGCCATGTTGTCAAGCACCTCAGAGGCCTGGCTGTAGTCCTTGGCCAGGTAATCTACTCCCGCACCAGCTGTGCCGCCATGTGGCTCCAGGTTCCTTTAAACCCAGCTCAGCCACCCCTGGGGGACATTCCCATAGAGACCCTTGAGAGGATTAGCTATCTGGCTCCCTTCTTTCTAGTACGCTCCCTGCCCAGTCTTTAACCTTAGCCTCCCACACCTGGGAGACCAACAAAGCTAGGTGTTCAGAGGGGCCTGTCCACAAACACCACCTTTCCCAAAAGAAGGCTGGGTCCAAAGGATCAACGCGGGGTGTCCCATGCTTCCGATCTTTCCTTCTGCTCCCATTGCTAGTCAAGCTGTTCTATTTGGTTTGAGCAGGTGCACAGTCAGTGACCTGTAAAATGGAAACAAGTCAGAGGGGGGCAGAATAAGACAGGCAAGAAAGCTTAGGGGTAGGAGAGGCTGCCATGGAGGGGGAGGGGAGTGGCTCTAACGTTTGTTATCTTTGGCCCCTCCTACACCTCTCCGCCCTGGTGAAGCAACCTCCCTGAGTGGCTGACCTACCCATACCCCCATATGAAGTGCGTGAAGGGAGTTCACATCCCCAGTCCCCTCCCCGGAGGATGAGGTCACCTCCTGAGTTTTTTCCTGTGTTTCTGACTGTAGCTGTCAGGCTGTTTGATCTCTCTTCTTCTCCTGCAGGTGACCTCTGAATGGCCTCAGATGGGAGCCGAGATGACATACTGGAGACTTGTGGGCCAAATGCACAGCTTCTGCCTGCCAGGAGCCGAGCCTGCCTCCAGCTAACCTCAGCAAGTCCCAAACCGGATTCTTCCAGCTGGCCCCACTTTGCTATTCCATCCCACTCAAAAAAGACCGTTCATGTCTGTACGCTTCTACGTACTGGAATGCTTCTTATGGATACATTCATGTGGTAAAAACCCAGCTTTTCTTCTGTGAGGCTAAGACCTACTTCAGGGTTCTAAAACATAACCCCTTATCCTTCTAGAATACGTAATAAAGTCAGGCGAGCATACCAGACCAGGAACAGAAAGAGTAATAATAATAATGATCTCTAGGAAAAAAATTTCAGAGACCTGGAGCTAGAGATATGGCTCGGTGGTTAAGAGCATTGGCTGATCTTACAGAAGACCTGGCTTCAGTTCCCAGCACCCACATGGCAGCTAACAACCATCCAAAATTCCAGTTCCAGGGGATCAGATGCCTTCTTCTGACTGCCATAGAAGCATGCATATTCATGGGTGTACTTACATATAAGCAGGCAAAGAGTCATACACATAAAAATATTCACACACAAAAATTTAGAGACCTGCTTTATTATGTGCGTGTGCATGCAGTTACATATGTGTATGCTAGTGTGTGTGTGCAAATGTGTGCACCTACATGGGAACATCAGAGGACAACTTCAGGCATCATTCTACAGTTTTGGAGACAGGGTCTCTTACTGGCCTAGAATCCGTAAGTAGGTTGGGCTGTCTGGACAGCGAACCACACCGATCTGCTTAAATTTGCCTTTTCAGATATGGGCTTACAAGAGTGGGCTACCATACCCTGTGTTTGTTTGTTTGTTTGTTTTTAAAGTAGGTTCTAAGGATCAAACTCACACCCTCGTGTTTGCAGAGTGAGTAATTCCCTAGCCGATCTATCCCCCAGTCCCCTGCTTTATTTTTTATAGCTAAAAATAAGTTGTGTTACATGAAGGAAAGTTTATTGTTTTTAGTGAAGTTTTTATGCCTTTGCAAATGCATGTACATGAGCCCACTGTATGATTAAGATGTAATATTACAACCTCTCCAGCATTTTGTATCATTTGTTTTCTTGATCCTAGCCAGTCTTATTGGAGTAAGATGGGAAAGGGGAACACTCATCCACTGCTGGTGGGAATGTAAACTCATGCAGCCACTATAGAAAGCAGTGTGGAGAACCCTTGGAAGACTTGGAATGAACTTGCCACCTGACCCAGCCATACCACTCCTAGGCATGTACCCTCAAGACTCACCCCACCGCAGAGACACATGCACGGCCATGTTTATTTCAGCTCTCTTCACAATAGCAAAGAGCTGGAACCAACCCAAATGCCCCTCAACTGATGAGTGGATAGAGAAAATGTGGTACATCTACACAATGGAGTTCTATGCAGCAGTACAGAAAGACAACATCATGAGCTTTGCAGGAAAATGGCTGGAGCTAGAGGACATCATGCTGAGTGAAGTAACACAGTCCCAGAAAAACAAACGAAGAATGGTATCCCTCATCTGTGGACGCTAGTGCCAATTACCTAGTTGTAAGTATTTCTTGTGCACGGCCCCTTGAGCTCTTGTCCAAGCACTTGGAAGTGATGCATATTGGAAACAACAACAACAACAACAGAAAGGACTGCATCAAAGAACTGACTGAAACAGTGAACTTCTGCTCAAAACAGTCAACTTCCACATGGAGAATATTGAGAAAGAGATGAAAAGCATGTTTGGCAGAATGCATGAGCTCTGGTGGGGTGGGGGGGTGGGGGGGACACAGGTCTAGATTTGATAAAAATATATATATATAAATAAATTTTTAAAAAAGATGTAATATTACATTTTAGCCTCTCAAAGCTTCCTTGTGTTTCTGTTATAGATTGATTCATAGACCCCCACACTCATATGTTAAAATACTAACCTGCAGAACACAGGTGTCTTTATTTGGTGATGCAGTCTCTACAGCAGTAATCAAATGAAATGAAGTCATTAAGGTGTACCCTACTCCAGTCCAACAGGTCATCTCATCAAAAAGGGGAAACTGCAGTGGTGGATGTAATTTAAGCACTTGGAAAGTGGAGGCAGGAGGATTGCAAGCTTGAGGCTAGCCTGGGCTTCACAGTCAGAGAGGAAAATTCAAAAGAGAAGTCTGGCCAGGCATGGTGGTGCACACCTTTAATCCCAGCACTTGGAAGGCAGAGACAGGCAGATCTCTGTGAGATTGAGTCTAGCCTGTCTACATAGCAAGTTGCAGTCTCCAGATCTGTGACACAGTAAATTCCTGTTGCCTTACCACCTAATTTTGCATTTTCCAGGATAAAATCATGGACATGCTGTGTGTAGTTTGAATCTAGCTCCCTTCATTCAGCAGAATGCTTTGGAGATTTGCCCACACTCCTTTATTATTTTTTTTCAATGATTTTCATTGCTGCGAACTCTCCCATTGTATGGATAGAGTTTGTTTATCCATTCACCCATTGAAGGACATTTGGATCATTTCCAGGTTTTGGTTATTGTAACTAATGCCTCTGTAAATGCTCATGTATGTAATTTTTGGGTGTGAGTGCATGTTTTGATTTCTGTTGGGTAAATACCTAGGGGTGGGTTCCCCAGATCATATGATAAGTATTGTGTGGAATTTATAAGAAATCATCAAACCATCTGTAAAGTAGTTGTTCCATTTTTTAATTTATTTATATTTTTATATATATGAATGTATTACCTGAATGTATGTAAGTGCACCTTTGCCATGCAATGCCCCTTAGAGGTCAGAAGAGGGCGTTAGATTCCTCTGGAACTTGATTTATGGACGATTGATAGCCACCATGTGGGTGCTGGGAATTGAACCCAGACCCTCTGCAAGAGCAGCCAGTGCTCTTAACTGCTGAGCCATCTCTCCAGCCCCATGGCTGTTCCGCTCTGGCATTCCCACTGTCAGAATGCCAACATTTTCATGATATACATCCTCACTGCATTCGGTGGTGTCTTTTGTTTGTTTTATTTGATTATTTTATTTTATTGTCTACTTACTAGGCATGTCTAGGTAGCTCACTGGAGTTTTAGATTTCATTTTATTAGTAGCTGAATATGTTAAGCATCTTCTCATGGGTTTATTTGCCATCCATATAACTTCTCTTGTGAGGTATCTACTCATCTCACTTTTAATTGGGTTATTGGCTTTATTATTATGTTTTGAAAAGATAAAAAATCCTTTATAAAACATGCATTTAATGATTATATTTAACCAGACTGTACTTTATCTTTTTTTTTTTTATTCACGTGTAACAATTTTAATAATGTTTTTCAAGGCTCATTTTTCTGCCACCATAAAGGACATATAACTAACCTTTCCCTCCTGATGGTGCTGCAGGCACAAAGCACTGCCAATTACTTTATCTTTTCTTAACAGTATCTTTCTGAAGAGCATGTTTAAATTTTCCAATTGTTTATTAAAATTAGCATAGAAAAGTGATGTCTGTCATCATTTATTCTGAGCATCTTCCACTACACTTTTCCTAGTTTGTCTCTCCAGCACTGCCTTTCTCATACCCGAAATGTTTTCTTTTGTTAGGTACATTTTCAATTGATACAGACCAAGTTAGCATCATCAGAGTCTTCTTTTATGGATCGTGACTTTGGGAACATTTTCAGAAATCTTCGCCCAACCCAAGGTCACAAAGGTTTTCAGAACCTGTGTTTTCTGTCCTGAGTGAGCAGTTGATTTGGATCCCAGGTGAGGCCTGGATCTTTCTTTGGCCTTAGTCGACCTTTCTATGAAGTATGTACACTGAAATAAATATGGTAATTTCCAACTTTCTGACAGCAAAGCAGCCTACCTTTCTCTGATCCATATCCAGTACAGCCATATACAAAACAGGTGACGATAAATGGGGGACCCTCCCCTCCCAAGGTGTCTGGAACAGTGATTCCCCCCACCTTTCATATCCCAACAGATGAGGACCACATGAAAATGAAAATTCTGATTTCCATATCTGGGATAAGGTTCTGCATCCCTAAGAAGTTCTCGGTGATGCCCACCGCTGGTAAGGGTACCTCACTTTGAATGGCAAAGCTCCAGACTTCTCTATGCCCAAGTGGGAGGTCCGCCTTCATCAATATGAGACTCTAGATTTCTGCAGTGTATTTCTCCTGAGAAGAGTTTTCTCTATCGGCAGCCCTCTTTTCCTCCATCCTACCTAGTCCACTGTAGTCCCCACTTAAGGGATGAGAACACCAAGGTCAAGGTCAAGATCACCAGAACCTGGAGAGTCGGGTACAGAGGAATGCTCCAGGTAGCTAGAGGCTAGCAGCGTTGCGAACTGTAAGGTAATGCCATTGCAATACGAAGAAGTTTTTCTGATACACCAGAAACCCAAACTGCCACGAGGGAAAGGGGAGCAGGGAGTTTTCTCAGGCAGCTGAAAGTCTGCGGTTCTACTGGCTTCAGGTGCAGCGAGATCTAGGTGTTTAAACGAGACCTCTAGGAACTGGAAGTTCTCACTCTGCACTCATTTAAGAATATTTTCCTTTCAGGCAGGCTTCTTACATGCACTTGATAGACCAGGCCTACATGATGCTGTGAGCTCCTGGGGGAAGTCAGCTTCACGTAACCTAAAGTATCACGTATGGAAATGAAAGGGGGACGCTGCTTGCTTGGTGGGTAAACCTCAGGCTCGGCTAGAATCATTACGTATCTATATGTATCAAAGGCCGTTTTCGTTGTTTTATGTTTTTTAAAGGCACAGAAGACAAGGCGTTAACATAGGCCTCCCAGAAAACATTCCTGTGTTTTCCCATGGGCTCCTCTTAGGAATCAGTCTTTTTGGGTCTCCCCGAGCCTCCCTTTTACCATTTCCATTTCTCAACTCCAACACCAGGAAGGGTCAAGTCACCTTTCTCAATCAGATAAAGCCACTCACATGTCAATGCTAGAAACGTCTATCGGTATCCATCCCAGAGTTATCTGGACCCGAAGTGCGAATTTTCATGACAGCAATGCTGTAATTGTGTGCAATAGATGGAACTTCAGGAAGAGAGGATTCTTTTTTTCCACCCAGGAGAAGAGGGTTTCCTTGGTGAAATTACTCAGTCGGTCTCACTGACACATAGCCATGGCCAAGGTCATAGCTGTTGAGCCCTGAGCGATCCCCTCTTGTGTGGAGGCGGCACTAGAAACAGGTGGCGCCACAGCTGGGCTGATTAAAGGCAACGGGGACTGTCTGGGGAGCCGCCTCTGAAGAGGAGTGCAGGTGGCAAACCTTGCTTAATTATCGATGTGAAAAGCCTGTAAACTGAGACCTTGGGAGGTGAACATACCTGCTTTGTCTCTGGCAGGCAGAAGAGGCTGGTTGGGGCCTGAGAGCCATTAACTTCAGCCATTCAGGGGGTTACAGACACCCCCACCTATAGATCTGTAGACAGGCCTGCACTACACCCCAGCAGGAGGAGGATGGCCCTACCTATGAAAGAACCTGTTCTAGCCAGAGGCAGAAACTGCATTTGCGGGATCTCGTTGATGTTCTGTAATGTCAGGTTAGGCTGATAGGGTATTTTATTGAATGACACGAATTCCAGCTTCAGTAACAGTACCCCAGTGTCAATAGGGAATGTAAATAGATTGTCTTATAAAACAAGAAAATACGTGCATGATGTCCCCACCTCCCCCTCCTGAGTCCATGAGCTACGAGACCACACTTGGCACCTGTAGGATCCTCTCCCTTTCTCCCCCAACGCACACAATGGCGCCCTTTATGTGCTGCCTGCCAGGCTCCATGGGAAGGGCACTCGGTGTGTGCAGTTGGACTGCAGTCGTACTGTACAAGGTAATCATTAACCCGAAATGGCATTTACAATGATGAGGTGGTAGTGTGTGCTGCTCTGCCTTCATCCCTCCAGCAAACAGAATGTCCTGACTGGAAACAGGTAGGACCAGTTGTGGCCAGGCCCTGAGAGACACGGTGTTCCCCTGTGGAGTGAGCCGTGCATAATGGGCCCATTGACTGTTGCGGCAGGCGCTTTGCTCACTGGACTGACTGTTTTAATACAGGCATTGGGCCTAGACCCCAGGGATGGGTGGGCAGGCAGAGATTTCCATATTCTTTATTTTGAGACAGAGTCTCACCATATAACCCACTCTGGCCCGGAATTCATTGTGTAGCTCATGCTGGTCTCCAACTTACTTCTGCATCGTCTTCCCAAGGGCTGGAGTTGTATACCACCGGGCTAGATTTGGGGTTCTAAGTGGGCTTTTCCTTGCTCCATGGAAGAGAAGTATCCCAAGCTGAGCACACATGTCTTTGAGCAGAACTGAAAGTTTCATAAGGATGGTACTCATAGGACACACTGACTAGATAATATCTAAGGTAGCTGTGTAACTGAAGCAAAGTTGTGTCACCTTAGTACTTCTTTGTGCAATGGCTTGGGCAATGGAGACTAGAAAGGACTTAAGAGTAGCCAGGGTGGAAATGGGGAAGAAGACACAGAGGGAGTAGGTGGTTTCTGCAAAATTACACAGCCAGCCTTAGCTGGGAATGAAAGCAAGAACAGCTTCCTAATTCTCAGACACTGGCCTCTTTGCTGGGGGAACAAGGACCTTCGCTTGGTAGCTCATGCCAAGCAAGGCTTCAGCTGAGTCCAGGCAACAACTCTGCTTCCTGCCCTTCACATCTTACTTGATAGAAGAGGAGAAGCTATGTGTGGCACACAGAGTAAAAGAAAGTGGGTCTGAGCCCCGCTCAGTGGCATCACTGAGTGATGGCAGGTAGATTCTTTCACATCTGTGACTTTAAATCCCTTGTCTGCAGGTGGGGGGCAAAGGGCAGTAACTGTCATTTGCACTCAGCAGACTGCTCTGCTCAACTCCTCCAAGCCTCCCTGGCCCTAGCATCCTGGGTTGACAAGGGCGAAGACATCGAGGGGAAAGGAAGCCCTGAAAGCACACTTGGTTGAAGCTTGTATTACCCTCCAAGTGACCTACCTGAGCCCTCTTGAAAAGGTTAAAATAGTCATAGGGATCCTATGCCTATTTTATTTAATTGTCCATTTTCAGACCCTGTGTTTTCTGATCTAGTGATTTGCCCAATACCTCAGGGAAAATGGGTTGTAAATAGGTACCTCATTCCACTAAGCACATGAACACTTGGACTCAGTAGCTAATGACTTGACTGCTCCACCAGCAACATCAGCAGGAAGAAGCAGCACATTCTGGTGAACGTGGTGTGGTCTTGAAGGCTGAGCCCAAACACTGTGCATCACTTTCTTAGCTCCCGATGCTAAGGTGACAAGTGCTTCTAACCTCACCAATGTTTAGATTTCAGACCTGTAACAGGTATGTTCTTCCCAGCTCCATATGAAGAGATGGGAATAAAGCTGAGGGGACAAGGTTCTTGAAGTTACAGTTTTAAATCTGATCTCAAGGGGCTGGAGAGATGGCTCAGGGGTTAAGAGCACTGGCTGCATTTGCAGAGGACCTGGGTTCTATTCCCAGCACCCACCTGGCAGCTAACAACTGTCTGTAACTCCAGTTCCAGGGGATATGACACCCTCTTCTGACCTCTGTGGGCATTGCATGACATGGGTGCATTTACATATATGTAGGCAATAGACTCATAAACATAATATAACCTTTTTTCTCTTTTGGAGAAAGGGTCTGCCTGTCTGCCCAAGCTGGCCTGAAACTTGTTATGTAGACCAGGTTGGCCTTGAACTCACAGAGATCTGTCTGCCTCTGCCTCCCATGTGCTGGGCTTAAAGGTATGTGCCATCATGTCCAGCAATAAAATGTTTTGTTTTATTTTATATTTATTTATTTATTTGTATGAATGTACTGTCTGCATGTAGGTCTGTGCACCCATGTTGTGCAATGCCGCGGAGGTCAGAAGAGGGCGTCGGATTCCCCTGGAACTGGAGTTCTCCTGGAATTGGAGTTACAGATGGTTCTCAGCCGCCATGTGGGTGCCGGGGGTCAAAACCCGGTCCTCTGCAAGAGAGGTCAGTGCTCTTAACCACTAGGCCATCCCTCCAACCCCATAAAATGTTTTTTTTTTTAATATCTGTACTCAAGCAGTCTGCCTACATAATAATCAATTCACCTAATCAATATGACACACTGCTTACTGCAGGGGAGATGTGGGGCCGCGAGCTTGGCGTTGGCTACTTTTGTTGCTGTGACAAAACACCCAACAAAAGCAGCACACAGTCTGCATGGAGCAGAAGTCATGGCTGCAAGAACATGAGACAGACAGACAAACTGCATCTGTACACAGGAAGCAAAGAGAGACGCTCACAGGAGGAAGATCAACAGTGTCAACCAGAGACATGGCCCCAGTGACAGACTTCCTCCAGTCAGGTACCGCTTTCCACAGTGTCCACAAACTCCCAGAAGTTCGTTTAAGATAAATCCATCAGTAGATTAATCCACTGTTAAGTCAGCGACTTCTGACCCAATCACGTCTTAATGATTGGATCTACCATCTGGATATCAAGGCTTTAACATGTGACCATTTGGGGGCATTTCATAACCAAACGATTAAAAGGAAGACATTCAGTTTCTGCTTTCAATGATTTAAATATAGATGCCCCCGCCCCAGAAGTCCATGTGTGGCCTTGGTTCCCTGGATGACACTACTGGAAAGTGCTATGTAGCTTTTAGAGAGGGGATTGAGTGGGATGCCCTATGACAATGCACTGGGGACATGTCTCCAAAGAGGACTATAGGACCCCAGTCCATCCTCTCACTCTGCCTTCTAGCTCATGGTGTGAGTCGTTTGCTCCCCTGCTCCACCATAAATCTAAAGCAACCAGACCACCAGGTCCTAGACTGGAACCTCCAGAACTATGATCCAAGTAAACCTTTTTTCTTTATAAATTAATTGCCTCTAGTATTTAGTTCTAGTAACTTCTCTTGGCTCATACAGTATAATTCTAATTCTACATTGTATCCCTCCAAATATAGTTAGAATCCATTCATTCATCTGCATCTCTATTACCATTACTTTAGGCCAAACCATTATCATCACCTACCTGGGATTCATGAGTCCATTTTCTCCTTTATTCTCCAACCTCTTCTACATCCATGAACTGGAGTGAACTTTTATTTATTTATTTTTTAATTTTCATTTTTTATTGATGCTTTGTGTATTTCATACATCTTTTTCCAATTCAGTTCAGGCATATTTCCCTTTCCCTTCCCCCCACCCCACCCCATCCCAGATCATGCTGGAGTGAACTTTTTTTTTTTTTTTGCCTTTTCGAGACAGGGTCTCCCTGTAGCCCCAGCTGTCCTGGAACTCACTCTGTAGACCAGGCTGGCCTTGAATTCACAAAGATCCGCCTGCCTCTGCCTCCCAAGTGCTAGGATTAAAGGCGTGCACCACCATGCCCGGCTGGAGTCAACTTTTAAAAATGTATAGTATTGCATGCACACATCCCATGCAAGCTTAAACTAGGCAAAATCTTAGCATAGACATGAGGAAGTGGGTAAGAAGCCCCAACCCAAACCAAGGAAATTGTGGGAACCAATGGCTACTGATAGGGGCAGAGGGAGTCTATTTCAGGGATGGGATTCTGGGTAGGTTAACCAACTCGCGTGATGGACCCATGCTGAACGACATTATCCTTATAATATATAATAATATATATAGTATATAATATATATATATCATGTATCACACACACACATATATATATACAGTATACACACACACATAAAAATAAACAAACAAAAAAAAAAAAAAACACACACACACATATATATATATATACATGTATACACACACATATAATATACATATTAAATTGAATGGGGCAATAAGAAGAGATGGGAATGGGGAGGGGATCTAAATATTATCAAATTATATTGTATGAAAATTGCAAAAATTCAATAAAAAAGGAAAAAATATGTATCATAGCACATTACTTTTCTGTTTAAAGCCCATGCATGGTGTCTGGAATGTAGTCAGAGTCACTCTTTTCTAGTGCCTACAGGCTTGTATCATGTGATTTTCTTCTTCCTCCTCCATCTTCCTCTATGAGCTTGCTTTCACTAACTACACTCTGCCCATGCTGGCTTTATTTGGGGATGGGGGTTAAATATTGCAAGTTTGCAGTTTCTTCTGCCTGGAAGATCTGCACGTCCCTTTTTATTTATTATTTATTTATTCTAATATTTTTATTGGAGTTTTGTGCATTTCATACATCATTTCTCATTCCAATATAGACTCATTTCTCTTTCCATGTCCCCCACCCCACCCACGTTCATACACGTCTTGTATCTTTTCCTGCCATACACGTCTTGTATCTTTTCCTGAGTCTTTTTAAAGTTTTCAAAGCAGAGGATTGTTTGTTGGGGAGAACTTTAATGTTTCAGTCAGTTCTTTGTCCCAACTTCTTTTGTTGGTTGTTTTGTTTTGCCCTCCATTGTCTATTCATATATAATATAGATATATATATATATTGTCTGATAATAAACTGTTATTTCCAAATCATATTTTGGGAGTTACATTTTCCCTTTTAATTTTATATTACTCTAAAATATGTGTACATACCCTCCACCCATATACCAAAATTACAAAGTCTGAAAATAAGTGATAGTTTAATTCTAGAGCCTGTTAAGGGATTCACATTATAAGAGCACAGTTGCTTTCAGATAAAGAGAAATATAACATTAACATTGTTCAGTTTGCCTTACAACTAGGTATTTGTTGCTAGCATCCACAAATGAAGGATACCATTCATTGTTTGTTTTTCTGGGACTGTGTGACTTCACTTAGCATAATATCTTCTAGTTCCATCTATTTACCTGCAAAGTTCATGATGTCACCTTTACTGCTGCATAGAATTCCATTGTGTAGATGTACCACATTTTCTTTATCCACTTGTCTGTTGAGGGGTGCATATCCCTTTTTAAACACTGGCATCTCTTCTGACCATCAGGTCTGAAGTAGCCTGCCATGACCCAGCCACTCTGTCAGATTTTTTCCCATTTGAGTAACTTCATGGAATAATCTTTGCTTGCTTTTTAATACACTATAATGTGAAAGATACAAAAATAGAGATTTGTGTCTTATATATCATAATGTGTTGAGCACTAAGAACATTTCCTTATATTCATTTATTAATTTGGTGGATGAGCTAGGGTTTGTAGCCACTTTCATTCAACTGGAGGTCTTACCATTGATTTTTTTCCTGAACATAGTGACAAAGAGAAAGCACACATTAACTAGCCTAGAAGAGCTTATCAGGTGAAGGCGCATACAACCAAGCCTGATGAGCTGAATAGCTGACACCCAGAACCCACATGCTGGAGAGAGCTGACTCCTGCAAACTATCCTCTGACTTCTACATGCACATCATGATATGTGTACATGCCCATGTATATGCACATGCATACACACACACACACATGCACACACACACGCACACACACATGCACACACACATTCTAATGTTAAAAAAGAAAACACTAGAGTGAGTGCTTAAAAAGGAGGGCATGTGAATAGCTCAGTCATTCTCCCAACTGGCCAACATCAAAGTCACTGGGAGTTTCCAGGGAGCCACCCAGCATCACTGGATCATGACATCCAGGGCTGGGCCAGGAAACTTCTGTACAAAACTACTAGGTGGTAAGACTCTCCGCCAAGTACATTTTTCTGACCTTTGACCTTTTCTCTGCACTTAAGGGAAAAAATAATAACCACAGAAAACACTGTGGATACAAGGATATTTGTCTCTTGTTTATAAAGTGAAAACTTAAAACTGACCTGAATGTCCAAAAGTAGAAGTAACTAAGGAAACCATGGTACAGTCACTTGATGGACATTGAAGCTGGCAAACAAGGTGCTTCCATGTGGAAAAGTATTCATGTATGTATGTATTCATGTATGTATATATGTATTCATGTATGTATGTATGTATGTATGTATTCATGCATGTAGGACAAAACATAAAATTGTTGGTTTATCATGATAGTGGTCAAATGCACAGCCTATACTGGGACCAGATTTCTCATGCTGTCCACACAGTTGACTTCAGCCAGTCATTACTTCTCTTTGGACTTTTCAATAGTCTCATCTTTCAAATAGGGCCAGTAAGAGCTGGCTAAAGAAATTATTGTAAAGTGGTGCTGGAGAGCTGGCTCAGTGACTGGGAAAACTTGCTGCTCTTGAAGAGGACCTGGGTTTGATTCCTAGCACCCACATGGCAGCTGACAACCATCTGTAACTCCAGTTTCAGGGGATCTGACACCCTCCTCTGACATCCACAGCATTGCACAACATGAGTGCACTTACAGACGTGCAGACAATACACTCATATTCATATTCATAAACTAAAAATAATAAATGAAGTTATTGTAAGGATTAAATGAGTTAATATGGCTCATACTTTAGGGCTCAAGAAATACTAGTTAACATTATATATGCATCTGTAAGAGGGAAATATTCCAGGATTTGCATTAAAACACTGAGTGACTGTTATAAGCCTATTGGATCTGGTTTGTTTTCTCCATCCTTTAAGGAGAATGGTTCCATTACCTGTATAATTTATTAGACCTAATGATGGCCAGGTCTCCAACACTGGGGTGGAGTGCAAACAGACATAAGACAGATACTGTGAGGAATGTTGGCAAATATAACATTTTATATGAAGAAGCCAGAAGGGGGACCTAGCAGTTAGGGGTACATGCTGTTCTTGCTGAAGACCTGAGTTCAGCTCTCAGCACCCACACTGGGCAGTTACTGCCTGTGACTAACTCCAGCTTCTCGGGAGCTGATGCCCTCTTCTGGCCTCTAGAAGCACCTGTGCTCCTGTGCACATACCCACACAGAGATACCCACGTGGACACATAATTAAAAACAAAATATTTACGAAGATTTTATATTACAATGTAAGATATAAAGGTGATATTAACTTCAGGCACACATGACCTATCTGCCCATGCATATATCCAGCCATTACCTGGCCAAGCCATGTTTATTGTCTGGAATAATCTGACTGTAGAGCACAAGCTTCTTGCTCAGAATCACATTGATCTTCCAAAAAATGTACTTATATCTCTTGTTCTGCTACCTCATAATTCATCCTAATTTGGTGACTTTCAGTTCCTTCTGTATCTACTCAGTGAATATAGGATGTCTGCTTAAAGGGAAACAGCTCTTCCTTCGGTGCCCAGCACCTTTGTACATACATAACCCACACAGGCTGCACATGTAGGGTTTGGGACTACAGCTTTTCTGGGCCCTGGTAAGATGCCTGTGGTCTTCTCTGAGTTCAGAGCATGCGAGGCTGAGAAGAGCAGCTCAGTCCATCTCCCATTCATCTTCTTATCTCACCAGGGAAACTATCTTGAGAGCATGTCTCATCAGCTCCTGGGTTCTGAGGGGGGTGGGGGAACTTCCTGCCAAATCCCTCCCCAAACACAGCTATGTAATTGTTTAGTTGCTTTCCTGTTGCCGTGATAAAACATGACTGAGGCAATTTATAGAAGGAAGAGTTTATATGGCTTGTGGTTCTAGATGGATAGAGTCCATCATGGGGAGGAGGGAGGCTGGGGAGGAGGCAGCCAGAGCGGAAAGCTGAGGGCTCGCACCTTCAGGTATGCACAGGAAGCAGAGAGACAAACCGGAAGTGGGTAAGGTACTATACTCTTTAAATCTTGCCCCAGTGAGTACTTCCTCCAAAAGACCACACCTCCTGAACCCGTGTGTGTGTGTGTGTGTGTGTGTGTGTGTGTGTGTGTATGTGTGTATGTGTGTGTGTGTGTGGCAGTCTATAACAACAAATACTCTTAGCTTAATGACTGAGTCATCTCTCCAGGCCTGCCTTTCCCTTTTTTGTCACTTGCATCAGTGAATAAAACAGATCAGATCAAGTTTGATTACACTCCCATGGGTCTCACATCTTAGTGGGTGACAGGACACAGAAATGGGGACAATGAAAAACATAGGCCTGTATGATACAAAGTTGTAAAGACAAGAAGGGGAGGAGATCAGTGTTGTATGGCGTGAGGCAGCTAGTCATATTCAGTGGCGTCCATAACATGCACCACATGGAGAACTTGAGGTCTTTGCAAATAACTGAGTGGAGGTCAGCAGCCAAGAGGCTGTCTAGACAGAAGGAAGAGATGGAGCAATGTGTCTGGAATGTTAAGGAAGAGCAGGCCAGTGGAATGAGGAAAGGCCGGCACAGGAGCAAATGAGTGAGCAGAGTGTGTGTGTGTGTGTGTGTGTGTGTGTGTGTTCTCCTTCATGCTCACTTTATTTCCTGAGGCCAGGTCTTCTACTGAACCCAGAGCTCCACTCAGCTGATCTAGCTCATCAGCTTGCCACAGGGATCTGCTGCCTCTGTCTCTCAGAGGGCACAAGGATTCCACAGTCACCCACCTCTGTATGGGTGCTGCAGACCTAAATTCCAGTTGCCCGATTGCATGGCAAGCCCTTGTTCACTGAGCCATCTCCCCAGCCCGTTCTTTGTATTTTTCACCTATTTATTAAAATATAAAAGATATATAGAAAACCATACAGAACAAATGTACATTAAGTGAATTATTAAGATATATACTCTTTGAACACTCTTATAGATCAAGAATTAAACATCCCGGGTTTCCCAGAGTTCTGTCCATACACTACATCAGAGCAGAGCTCCCTGTGTCTTTCCACAGGACATCTAGGAATTGCTTCATTGGCTCCTGAGTGTTCTATCCCTATCATTTGTGTCTAATCCCCAGACACCATAGCTTAACCTTGTATGTCGTGTTAACCCCTGGGTCTTCTTCCCTCTGTTTGTTTTCTTACAGTTTATCTATTGAAATTCTCAATTTGACCTATACTGGATTTTGTTAACTATTGCATGGGTCTGAGAAGAGTGGCATCGTGATCTGACAGATTCTGAAGGATCGTGGTACCCATGGCATTAGGTTGTATGGGGACAAGCTGAATGAAAAGAGATCCCTCCAGGATATTGCAGAAGTTCAATGGGAGACAGCAATGTGGCTTAGACTTAGGGAATGAAGGTGAAAGACTCAGAAGATAGTTGGATTCAGGTTATGTTTTGGAAGTCCTCTATCCAAGAGGATTTCCTTATATCCTGAACATGGAATGTGGAAAAAAAAAAAAGAAATCCAGAATGACTCTAGCCAAACATGGTGGCCCAAACCCATAATCTATATTCCCATAGGCACTTGAGAAGCTGAGGCGAAAAGATTACAAGTTCAAGGTCAATGTAGTAAACCCTATCTCTAAAAAAGTGACTCTGAGCCAGGTATGGTGGCACATACCTCTAATCCCAGCATTTTGGAGGTAGATGCAGGTGTATCTCTGTGAATTCAAGGCTAGCTTGGTCTACACAGTGAGTTTAAGGCCATCTGGGACTACAGGGAGACCTTATTTCAAAAAAAGACCAAAAAGAAAAAAGAGTAACTGATGATTCAAAAAAAATGCTTTATTATTAAATTTATAAACTACATAATTTATCTAAGTGTGAAATGCAGATTTTAGTATACTCTGAGTTATGCCAGCCATCACCAGAATCTAATTTAGAACATTTTCATCAAGGAGAAAACTTTCACATACTAGCAGTTACTTTCCACACCTACCTTCCTGCTTTCAGACCCCGACAACCACTATTTACACTCTGCCATTGACACTATTTTTGATGGTCCACCCAAATGGAATCATGCAAAGTGTGGTACTTTGCAACTGGCTTGTTTCTCTCAGCATAATGTTTTCAAGGCTCATTCATGCGGGAGCATTTATCAGCACTTCATTCCTTTTCATCATCAAATCATGCTCCATTCCTCAAATCTCCCATATTTTGCTCATTCATTCATCAGCTAATGGATAATTGGGTTATTTCCTCTTTGGAGAATGAGCAAAACTTATATGAACATTTACATGTAAACTTTTGGACATTGTCTTCAATTCTCTTAGGGCGGCTATATACCTAGGAATGTCATATGGCACCCATAGCAACAATTACCACTATCTGTCCTTATGGATATGATATACTAATGGGTGTGAGCAATGATTCATTACTGTTTTTATTTGAATTTCTTCAGTGTCTCATGATATTGAGCATCTTTCATCTGTTTAAAGGTTATTTGCATATTTCCTTTGGAGAGAAATGGCTATTTAAGTATTTTTTCCATTTCTTTTTAAAATTATTTCTTGCTTTGTCTTTCGGGACAGTGTCTTGCTGTTACTGGGACATTCTTTTCACGATAAGTCATCATATCTCTCTGTTCATTTGGAACTCAAAAGAACATGGGGCTTTTCTGCTTCAGGTAGTTAATGAGTTCCCAGCTAATATGTGGTCATTATGTGTAAACCAGACTGTATGGCTATGGGCAATAGGAAATTAAATATAATTCTTGCTACCAAAAAAGTGTGTGACCTATTTAGGGAGAAGACATAAACCTAACTTAAAAATAATGCAGAATATGCTTTAGTATTAGAATAGATTATATTGGTTTATAGATTAGAAACTATAATCAAAGACTTGAGTTGATGCAGAAGTTCATGAGGTCTTTTTACTTTTAAATTCCATTTATTTATTTGTTTATTTATTTATTTATTTATTTAGTTAGTTAGTTAGTTATTTTAATGTACATACTGTGGGATGGATTTGGAGGTTACTAGGGCTTGTTCTTTCCTTCTATGTGGTACCCAGGAACTGAATTCAGGTCATCAGGCTTGATAGCACACATCTTTACCCACTGAACTATCTCACAGGCCAGAGGATGCCTTTTTTCCATTGCTATGGAAACACCTTGGGGCATCATGGCCAGAAGCTAACAGTGGTGTCCTCTGTACCCTCAGGGCTGATGGCTTGTGTAAGTCTAGGTAAGACAGTCTGCCTGTCTTCACCTCCTTCCCCGAAACACTGAGTACGCAGAGAGGCAGGGCAACAGATGAACATTTTCGGCTCCAGTCTGGTCTTTATTTCACTTCTCTGTAATTTGGCTAACTTGCTGTGCTTCAGGTGGTCCGGTGAAATCCCCCAATCTGAGCTTTGTGCACTCCTCATGAGTTCTTTAATCACAAAGCACATTACACGAAGCCCTCATAGTGAGAGGTAACCAGCACATTCCAATAGGAAGACGCTGACTTAAGGAATGAAGTCTTTATTGGGAAAGGATAGGAAGCAAGAAGAATCAGTGGATCAAGCTAAAGGATGGATGAGCTCAAATGTCACACTAAATGGAGTTTTCTCCCATAATGCAAAAGGGTGACTTTCCCTTTTTCAATTATTGTCTAAACATGTCAGTGTTGTTGTTTCTCCATTTCTATTTCTTAATTGAGTTATTTGTCTTTTTTAGGATTGAGTTGTAAGAATTCTTTATTTATTTATAGATAGATAGATAGATAGATAGATAGATAGATAGATAGATAGATGCTCGTTGTTAGCTCTATGATTTGGAAATACTTTCCTTTGGTTGTCTTTCCACATTCTTAGCTATGTCCTCTGGAGCACAGAAGTTTGCAACTTTGATGAAGCACAATTTTATATATTCTTTTACCATTGTGCTTTTGTTGTTATTTCTCAGGAACCACAGTAAATATTATCGTTGTAATTTATAATATGTAAATTGACCAACAAGGAAATATAGATACTAACAAATATTTATTTAAAGTAAGAGAAAAACTCTTCTAGACACATAATCGTGCATGTAGAAAAATTCCCTAAGAATCTATTTTACAAAGTTAGTATGACTGATGTTAACAAGATTCTGAGGTATTAGATTATCATATAAATTTTCTTTTTCTACACCAGAAAGAAATCATAATTAAAATTAATATGCAACACCGTCTACAGTAACACTGACAGACATAAAATACTTGGGAGCTTCATCGAATGTACAAGACTTGTATGCTACAAATTATAAAAAATTTTTGAGAAATTGGATATAATCCTAAGCAAAATACAGAAGTATAAAAAAAATACAGAAGTATATCGTTTATTGATGAGAAGCCTGTTATTATTACAATACCAATTCAAACTTGCTTTGTAATTTTTTTGATGACGGAAGCTAGAGCAATAAGTTTGCTTGTTGAATATAATCATCCATTATTTTGAGAGGAGGATTACTGCTAGAGCAATGTCGTTGACTCAGCAAGAAAGGTGGAGACCCGGAGTGGAGGTATTGACCTCAGCATCAGGTCAGGCAGGCACTCCTCCAGCTGTAGCAAGCAGGAAGGCATGGCAGGCAGGCCAGGTCAGGATGCTGACAGCTACGGAATCCGGAAGCCTTTTTATGATTCCTTTCATTTCATGAAGTAGAAAACAAAAATGCTTCACTAGCCTACACCTGATGACTCCCCTCTATTTCCACCAAGGAACATTCCAAGCACAGCCAATAGATGAGGAAACTGGGCCACATAATATCAAGCAATCCCAATTTTATTGTTGATTTTTTTAAAGGCATGCACCACATTCCCTGGCACTAAAGACGGTTTTTAGCCACCATGTGGGTGCTGGGAATCGAACCTGGGTCCTCTGCAAGAACAGTCAGTGCTCTTAACTGCTGAGCCATGTCTCCAGCCCCTATTGTTGACTTCTTAAAGTAAATTGACCACTAACCTTGGATCTAGCTATTCTCAGCTGGGCTTTGCCATTTCTAGCTTCTATTTCTGTAGCTCTTGACTTTGTTTGCTTCTCTTTATTTGAATGTCCTTTTCCCAGCTAAATAATGTGTGTGGGGGGCTCTCTGGCATTTAAGTTATGTTTCCCATTTCCAGCTGATTTCCAAAATTACCTAATGAAAGTAGAGACGAGGAACACTGGGGGCAGAAGCATTCAGGCAGGTAGTGGAGTGATGGAGATGGGGATGAGAGTCCCCACAAAGACTTAAACCAACCTAACCAAAGACACCAAGGATCTCTACAACAAAAATTTTAAACCTTTAAAGAAAGAAATTGAAGAAGACATCAGAAGATGGAAAAACCTCCCATGCTCATGGATCGGGAAAATTAACATTGTAAAAATGTCCATTTTACCGAAACTCTTGTATAGATTTAACGCAATTCCAATCAAAATCCCCAAGAGTTTCTTCACAGGCTTGGAAACAAAAGCCCTTAAATTCATTTGGAAAAACAAAAGACCCCGAATAGTTAAAACAACCCTGAACGAAAAGAGCTACACAGGGGGGATCTCTATACCAGACTTCAAACTATACTACAGGGCTATAGTCATAAAAACAGCCTGGTACTGGCACAAAAACAGACCTGTTGACCAATGGAACAAAACCGAAGATCCAAATCTGAGCACATACAATTTCAGCCATCTTATATTTGACAAGGGGGCCAAGAAGCCACAATGGAGAAAAGACAGCATCTTCAGCAAGTGGTGTTGGCAAAACTGGATCACCACTTGTAGAAGAATGAAATTAAACCCCTACCTCTCGCCCTGTACAAAAGTCAACTCCAGATGGATTAAAGACCTCAATGTGAAACCCCAGACTCTGAAGGCAATAGAAGAAAAAGTTGGCAGCAGGCTACAAGACATAGGCATAGGAAAAGACTTCCTAAATCAGACAGCAGCTGTGCAAGAATTAAGGTCGACAATTGACAAATGGGACCTCATTAAACTCAAAAGCTTCTATACATCAAAAGAAACAATCAAGGAAGTGAAGAGAAATCCCACAGAGTGGGAGGAAACCTTCACTGCAGATACATCTGATAAAGCATTGATTTCCAGAATATATAAACTACTCAAAAAACAAAGAAGAAAGAAAACAAATGACCCACTCAATAGATGGAGCCAAGAACTGAACAGAGACTTCACAAGTGAGGAATTAGAGATGGCTGCGAACCACCTTAAGAAGTGTTCAACATCACTAATCATTAAGGAAATGCAAATCAAAACCACTTTAAGATATCATCTTACTCCAATAAGACTGGCTAGGATCAAGAAAACAAATGATACCAAGTGCTGGAGAGGTTGTGGGGAAAGAGGAACACTCATCCACTGCTGATGGGAATGTAAACTCATGCAGCCACTATGGGAAACAGTGTGGAGAACCCTTGGAAGACTTGGAATGAACATGGGCATGTACACTCCTGGGCATGTACCCTCAAGACTCACCCCACTGCAGAGATACGTGCACGGCCATGTTTATTTCAGCTCTGTTCACAATAGCAAAGAGCTGGAACCAACCCAAATGCCCCTCAACTTATGAGTGGATAGAGAAAATGTGGTACATCTACACAATGGAGTTCTATGCAGCAGTAAAGAAAGACGACATCATGAGCTTTGCAGGAAAATGGCTGGAGCTAGAGGACATCATGCTGAGTGAAGTAACACAGTCCCAGAAAAACAAACGATGAATGGTATCCCTCATCTGTGGATGCTAGTGCCAATTACTTAGTTGTAAGTATTTCTTGTGTATGGCCCCCTGAGCTTTTGTCCAAAGCAGTTGGGAGTGATGCATATTGGAAACAACAACAACAACAACGACAGAAAGGGCTGCATCGAAGAACTGACTGAAACGATGAACTTCTGCTCAAAACAGTCAACTTCCTCATGGAGAATATTGAGAAAGACTGAGAAAGAAATGAAAGGCGTGTTTGGCAGAATGCATGAGCTCTGGTGGGGTGGGGGAATGGGGGGGCATGGGTCTAGAGTTGTTAAAAAAATAAAAATAAATTTATGTAAATTAAAAAAAAAGACTTAAACCAAGTGAAATTCACATAAAGAAACTACTTGGGAATCTATGCTCTTGCAATCCAAGTAAACAAAAATAATAGGGGGTAACAGAACATATGTGATATGAAAAGATGGGGGAGAATACAGGGAGATGAAGGTATAAATGTGGATGGGGTAGGTTATCCAAAACTAAGGATATATGAAAAAAGTCTTATGAAACCAAACTTATTCATAAGCTAATTAGAAATATAATCTTCTGAAAAGGAGTTCGAGAAGAAATATCCCACATTAGTGACAATAATGCTCCCAGAAGACATAGTTATTAAATAACCATCTCAGAGCCATGCACAGGTTACTTGTTTAGAGAGAGGCCCCAGAGGCACCCGAAACAATAAAGGCACTGTTCTTGGCTGCCCACCGTAAGTACACGGTAAGACCCTATTGCTAAAGACACCACACACTTTGGTTAGTGAACACAAAGAAATCAACCTTGAACTGACCAGGAAACTCACCCTCCTGGCTAGCTTTCATAGTGATCAAGGTGCTACGTAGGATGCTGGGGGAGAAAGACATGGATGGTCTTACCCAGCACGAGTCCTCCATGCTACAGTACTGACCTGGCAGCCAAGATGTGCCCTCTGGTGCAATAATGGCAAGACTGTTTATCGGGGTAACCAACCTCTCCCTTGACTAGATTTGAGGCTTGCTCTACAGGAAAGAATTCAGACCTGGTACTTGTGAATATTGTCAGTACCCATGGCTAAGAAAGTCGTAGAAGAGCCGGGGGTGAACCTATTGATGCTATGTTTCTAAATGGTCCTACTGTTACTATGTTTATATCCATAGATCTATGCTGTTCTCAACCTGTCAGAGAAGCTTCTTATTGCAGTGGGTAGTGGTTAATGCAGAGCTGCTGAGAGTAAGTGACTGTGGGTGTTCCGCTGTAAATGAGACATCTACACCACTCCCCTCTGCTCAGGGAGCATCATGGAAAAAGAGGCAGAAAAATGTAATAACCAGAGGGTCTGGAGGAGTGTTGTGATGTGACGTGACACGGCTGTTGCACACCCAAACTTGTGAAAGCTATGGTTACCTACACAAGATAAAACCAATTAAAAATGCCAGCATAGATCAGGGAGGGACTCTCCAGGTCCCACCATGCCCAAGGAGCCAATGGAAGTTGATGGCTACTGGGAAGAGAGTCACTTTTCTTTAGGAGTGTGGCTACTGGCAAATTCCTCATGCCCCAGTCGGTGTTCTCATTCATGTCCGTGTACATATGGGGAGTACTAATTGTACTCGATGGGTTAGAATAGATAAATAAATAAATTAATTAATTAAAAATATTATGAAAGAAGGGCATGAAGTTGGCAGGGAGATGTGATATGGGGTCCTGGAAAGAGTTGGTGAGAGGAGAAAGGACTGAATATGATCAACGAATGTATGAAAATTTCAAGGACTAAATTTCAACAATTTAAAAATGAGACTAATATTCTAGGTATCTAAACCAAGCTCGATTTCTCTTTCCCACGTTAATCTGTTTTCCTTCTTAAGAAGTATCTTCTCTCAGTAAATGCCACAATTATTCATATTTACTATAACTCAAGCCAGCAACCCTGGAATTATCAGTCCTATTTCCTCTCGTCCCCTTCCTCCATATTCAGGTCAAGAGCAGTTGTTATTTTTCTTCCATGTTGGAGGCTTGAACCCAAGACCTTGCACATTCCAGGCAAATACTCTACCACTGAGCTATATCCTGGATCTATTCTTTTTCTTCAAGACATCTCAAAGAAATGGGCACTTCTCACACCGTCTTCCCATCTTCCTTCTCCAGACTGCCCTGCCATATTTCATCTGGACTCCTGCAAAAAGCTGCCTTAATGTTCTCTCAGCTTAAGCTCCTTACACCTTGCACTCACTCTATCTGCATTATGGCTGATCAAGTTCTGTCTGATCCAAATCTTGCCCAGTTTTTACACCTGCCACCATTATGGCTGATCAAGTTCTGTCTGATCCAAATCTTGCCCAGTTTTTACACCTGCCACCATGCTCTCTTTCTAGTTCACTCCTGCTTGGCAACACTAATCCTTTGTTTTTGTCAACCTGCTGTGTGCTTTCCAGCTCACAGTATTTCTCGGCCCTATAGCCTGGAAGACTCTTCTTCCCTCTTCTTCCCAATGGCTTTCCTCTTCTCACCTTTGAAGAACCTGAGCAGTTTTCATCTCTTCAGAGATTCCTTCCCTGATTACTTCATCCGAAGATTTCCCTAGCCCAACTGTCACTTTTCCCAGAATGATCTACTCTCTTTTGTTCTGGTCCTTTTCCCCATAACCTGTTTAAACTAGTTTTTTCACTAAGCTAAGAATAGCCAGATTATGTATAAAAAGAAACACCAACAGTACTACAGCACTCTCAGGAAACAAACCCCTTATCTTTAATAAACAATCCAGGAAGCCAGCGCCTACTGAAAGTCCAACTTTAAGGAAGCCACATTGCTATCTCTGGTGACAATCTAGAAGGCCAAATGACTTGCATAACAGTTGTCCCTAAACAGACAGTATTCGATTAATAACTGAAAGTTTGCCTGATTTTTGTCCCTCATTTCGACTGACGAGCAACCAGAGAACCCAAATAGTCTTCCTTACACCACATAGATGACTAATTCTAGTATCTTGGGATACTTGGGTATAGCTTCTCCAAGCCAGCTTCTTCCAGTCAGATAAACTTGATGTCTTCTCCCTTTTCCACTTACTGCCATAATGTAATAGTGGCTGATTCTCTTGCCCTGAATCTCCCTGGCAAGTTCAGAACAAATAGGTTTTGCTTTTCATTTGGTTGATTGTTCATTTCCATAAGACAGGAATGAACCATGACTTGCTTGTAATTACATCACCAAGGCAACAATTCCTAGAACCATACTAATCACTCAGTAAATACCTGTAGAATGAATGAATGTTATTTCAAAATCACTAGTTGTGTAGCGAATCCATCTCCATCCTGCTTTGCTTTCAACTCTTACATTTTCCAAGTACACCTTCTCCCACAAACTCCTTCCCTGTGCTTTGCACACATTCTTTTCTATAGCATAACTAAGACACTTTCTTCTCCATGAAACTTGTATTTAACCCATACTCTCACTGACTCTCCCCTCTCTGGATGTGTGTGGCACAATTCCACTTTATTTATATTTCACAGGATGTCTACTCTTTAGGATTGATGTTGACTTTTTGTACCTCTCATTATATCTAATACCTGCTGCCTAGTTCACTCTTACTACAACCCTGAGAAGTATATGCTGTTAGTATTCTCATTTTACAGATGAGCAAACTACAAAACAGAAGCACAGAGGTAAATTCTCTTGCCTAAAGTAATGAATTCTTATGAAGTCGAGCTGAGGTTTGAATTCAGTTCTTCCTGACATATAGTATATGTGGTCAAAGTTATATACTACTCATGATGGATAAGCTACCTTTAATATGCTAAGCTCATAGAAGATCTATAATATTTCTCAAATTAATGAAATAACCAAAAATTTCCAAAAAAGAGAATGGAGCAGATTCTTTACAAGAGATATGGTGACTGGGTGGGTTAAACGATTGACTCTAAATCCTAACCCCAGTGTGCTTTGACTCGAAGTGAAGTGTTTTGTATCCTGGGTTTCTTCATACACTTCATTTTGTATTGTTTCCTTAATCTGCTTTTAGGCTGGTTTCTGAGATGGAGTCAGACAATGGATGAAGAATATTTGGCATTAAAAGTTTGCAGGTCTTCTCTTGGTGATAGACATCATCAGTGCACATCAGTGCCTATTTTAAAATGTCATATAAAGGGATTGATCCCGAAGCTTTGCTTATACCAGGCAAGTATTCTACCACTGAATTACATCCCAGCCTTCAATAGCCCTCTTTCAGGTGTGGTGCTGTGTGCTAAAAAGATGTCAGCACCAGTCACACACATAGCATATACTTTAGCAGTTTGTAATAAAGAACCGTGAAATATCAATCCAACAAAGACCTACTGCATCTTGCTGCATCACATTAAGCTAGTATTAATCACAATTTAATGTGATTCCATATCATTTTGAATATATTGTAGGTAGAAGAGTTGAGAAATCTTTTTGACTGGCTAATCCTGAGATGCTCTGAAACCTGCAAAATTGTATTGTTAGCTCCTTAGCAAGGAAAGTGACTTTAAGGACACAGTCTTGTATTAAAGTGTCCCCAGCTGGAACAAACCTAACCAAAGACACCAAAGATCTCCCCAGCTGAAACTAGAGAAAACCAAGCATTCTTGGAGACATTCCTGTAAGCCATATTTCTGACACAGTCTGCACATGCTCAGATGTGTTCCTATGGCCATTTTAACCCTTTGAACAGGAGTTCATGACCTTGAACTAAGAATGTCCAAAACTTGGTCCACCATTTTTCCTTGCTGGATGATGACCTTCAGTTGAGTGTGTTCAGGAATAGACTCCTTAACTGAGCATGCTCAGAATGTGCCAGACCCTGAAGCACTTTCCTGAATGAATAAGTAAATGTTCCCCAATAGAATCCCGTTGCTTCTGTTGTTCACAGACTGTGTTGCATAAGAACTAGCTCTCATGTTCTCCTTACCCAGTAAGTAAATTTTCCTTATTTTTCCATTGTTTATGGTTTCTCTCGGCTTTGTAGTATGACGATGAGAACCCACCGAGTTTGGTTACAGTATCCACAAAGTTATCAAGAAACTGTCTCTGAAGCAATTTGGAAGCTCTGAGACAAAGATAGTCGGACGAAGCATTCAAATATAATCTTTATTCAAAAACATGTCTTTGAAGAGCTGTAGGTAGCATCATGTTTGTCCTGGAAGCATGGAAAATTATATGTGGTAATTATAATCCCATTAACTACGGCAGTGAAGTCTAAATTACCATCGCACCTGGCACAGGAAATCCCCCCGTCACACTCTGACAGCAGTCTTCACTCTCTCAGTTCTACTGTGTCAACCAGACTTTCTCCATGAGATGTTCCAAAAGAGATGAATGCTTGTATCATTATTAAATTCCTGAGAACTATGACCCAGTATGATCTCAGCTACTTAAAATACATGAACGCCAGTGTAGCTAACACCTACAACTATGGGCGTGTTTGACTTGTAAATAAAACCCCAGACTTCTGGGGACATAGACGTTTAATTTGTCTTTCAGAAACAAAAGTTTCTGATCTTTAAAGTTTTTTTTAACTTTACTTTTTTATTTTTTTAAATATTAAAAAAACTTTGTCAGCCATTTTTATTTCACATTTTTGAGAATTCTGTTTAGTTCCATGCCAGTTTTTTAAAATTTGGCTGTTCTCTTGATATTTATTTATTTTTTTTTAATTTTTTTTTTATTATTAATTTTATTTCTGTATGTGTATGAATGTACTGTCTGCATGCAAGTTTGTGCACCCGTGTCGTGCAATGCCGCGGAGGTCAGAAGAGGGTCTCGGATTCCCCTGATATTTATTTTTTAACTTATTGTTCTATATATTTTTTGTACAAGATTGTTACAAATTGAATATAGACCCGTGTCCCCCTCCCAACCCCTCCACCTCTTTAAAGTTTTATATCATGCACATAGAATTATTTTTTTTTAATGGGGAAGGCTATGTACTATATTAAAATATATTGTCATAGAAGAGGCAAATCCTTCTGAGAGTAGCTTCTGAAAAATATTCTCTTATCCATAAGATTTTAAAGCTTGTAGAACTAAAGNTTTTTTTTTTGGTCTTTTTCAAGTCAGGGTCTCCCTGTGGCCCCAGCTGTTCCGGAACTCACTCCGTAGACCAGGCTGGCCTTGAACTCACAAAGATCCACCTGCCTCTGCCTCCCGAGTGCTAGATTAAAGGTGTGCGCCACCACGCCTGGCTAGAACTAAAGTATATTCTAAGGGAGGAACCTGTGTATTTTTGTAGTCAGTACTTGGCCAGCAGCCCCTACTTGAAGGCATTGTTGGAAACTTGACAGTATTTCTTATTAAAAAGGTGTGGAAAGCTGCCACTTATGATCAGAAAATGTTCTCATCGGGTTTGGCAGTACAGATAAATATCTCCATGTGGGTTACTAGTTTCTCTCTTGCTGCTAGGAAGAGGTGGGGTAAGAGGGTCAGAAGGGACCTAAAATGAGAGAGAGAGAGAGAGAGAGAGAGAGAGAGAGAGAGAGAGAGAGGATTATTTGAACAAAGCGCCCTAACCAAAAGCTGACAGAGAAAAGGTCAAACTTTGAGGACCTGAGGAAATGTCAGTGGGAAGGGATTCTATTATATTCATAATATCTATTATGAAGTACCAACGTTTTATCTTGTTTTATATCCCTATATTAAAGGAGGTGTTAGCAAAAGAGAAACTTAGCCCATCATTTTATCTGAGATAAGGCAAAGATTGGTTTGAGTGGCAGCTACTACCAGTAAAAGATTTATTGGGGGAGCTGGAGAGATGGCTCAGTGGTTAAGAGCACTAACTGCTTTTGCAGAGGACCTGAGTTCGATTCCCAGCACCCACAGAACCCTCTTTAAACCAGGTGTGGAGGTGCACACCTTTAATCCTAGCACTCGGGAGGCAGAGGCAGGTGGATCTCTGTGAGTTCAAGGCCAACCTAGTCTACAGGACTAGTTCCAGGCCAGCTGGGCAGGGAGACTCTGTCTCAAAAACACCAAAAAAAAAAGCTTTATTCAGAAATATCCAGCCCAAATTTTCTGTTTTCAAAGGAGTAAGGGCTAAAGAAAGCCCAAAGTTGCATTTGAAGTCACACACCTGATTTTTGTAGAACTGCCTTGGAGGCATATCTTCAAACACCTTTTTATTTTATTTTATTTTATTTTCGTATGTGTATGAATGTACTGTCTGCATGTAGGTTTGTGCATCCATGTCATGCAATGCCGCAGAGATCAGAAAAGGGTGTCAGATTCCCCTGGAACTGGAGCTAAACACGGTTCTCAGCTGCCATGTGGGTGCTGGGGATCGAACCTGGGACCTCTGCAAGAGCACTCTCAACCGCTAGGCCATCTCTCCAGCCCAAACACTCACCTTTACAACTACACAACACTGTCTCCTATCTCTAACCTACTATTTCTTAGGGAAATAAAACTGACTTCACATATACAATTTTTTTTCATTTTTAATATTTTTTTTGGTCTTTTTCGAGACAGGGTCTCCGTATAGCCCAGTTGTCCCGGAACTCACTCTGTAGACCAGGCTGGCCTTGAACTCACAAAGATCTGCCTTCCTCTGCCTGCTGAGTGCTAGGATTAAAGGCGTGCGCCACCACGCCCCACTCATTTTTAATATTTTTATTGAGTTTTGTGTATTTCATGTAATACACCTTGATAAAATTTAGACCTCCTCCTCCTCCTCTCCAATCCCCCTGTAGCCCTCCCACCAAATTTCAGGTATTAAGTCATATATGTTAAGTCTTATCCATCAGTCAAGCAGTTTTAGCCAGGTGTCCCTGGTAAAAGTTCATCCACTGAGATCTAGTCACCCTATGTAGAGTCACTCCCTTAAAGAAGATCTACTCCCCTCGCCCCACAATAATCATTTGTCAAGAGTTCCTTGGCTAGTGTTGGGGCCTGCTGCCCATTTACCTCATTCTGTGATGGGTTTTTGTCTGATTGAGTCAGCACGGGTCTTGTGTATGCTGTCAGCATTACTGCAAGTTCACATGAACAAGTTTCCAATGGCCTGAAATCCTCTGTTTCCTTATGTTCATGTACAGACCCTGGCTCTTATAATCTTTGTGCCCCCTCTTCCACAATGGTCCCTGAGCCTTGGGTGGGTGAGATTTAGTACAGGAGTCCTATCCAGGGGCACACACTCTGCTGGCTCTTATTCCCCCAAAACTTAGCCAGCGGCCTTCTGTGTGCATCACACTCTGTTGTAGGAGGAAGCTTCACTGGAGAGAGTTGACGGATATATTATTATTCTCTCTACCCCCTGTTCCACTTTGTTTCTTGGCCTTAGGTATAGAGATTCCACTATAGGTGTGTTAGTTAGGCCTGGGCATCTCTCAGACATGTATTCTCTGTGTGTGACCAGTTGTAGAACTCTGTAAGAGCCTCCATCCCAGACACAGTTTTAAGTAAAGTTTCTTTTGACATTATTAAATAGTAATAGCTGTTTAAATAATAAAAATACTCTAAGGGCTGGAGAGATAGCCTAGCGGTTAAGAGCGCCAACTGCTCTTGCAGAGGACCTGGGTTCGATTCTCAGCACCCACATGGTGGCTAAGACCCGTCTTTAACTCCAGTTCCAGGGGACTCCGCCACCCTCTTCTGACCTCCACAGCATTGCACAACACGGGTACACAAACCTAAATGCAGACAGTACATTCATACACATAAGAAAAAAAAATACTCTAAATTTCTGTTGGAAGAAAGCATAATGGTGATAGAGCACATTCACATTACTGATGTACTTGAGGCAGCATAGATCATGAGCCCCCTCGAAGACTAACTTAATTCCATGTGGAAGAAGCACATTCAGTTCATCCTGTTCTGCTGCTTCACATTGATTGATGAAGAACCTATTTGAAATTCAGATTTACAAACTGTTATCATCATCACGAACAGGTTTAATCCTGGAGTCTGAAGTTTGGAGAAAAGAGTCATTGTTTCTTTTGGCAGGAGATTAAGAGCTGAGTGGGGGGGGGGGATAGTTTTGCTTTCTTTGGCAGAGACTACGAGACAGTGCCCTTCTCATAGTCCAATGGCAAAGAATTAAATTACCGTCTCATCTGAGGGAGACATTATGGTCCTAATGCTTTTAGGTTGACCTTTCTGATATTGATACTGATATGACCATTCACTGATCAAATGGGGCCAGATGTGGTGGTAAGGAGAGGAATGGAGTGGTGTGGTGGGTGTGCTTGTGTGTATTTATGTGTGTGTTTGTGTACTAGGGTTGAGGAAGGTGATCTGGAGATTAAGTGCCTTTTTTCCATCCGTCATGCCTCTTCTTTTGCTTTTCTTTGGTCTTTTTGAGACAGGGTCTCCTTGTAGCCCCAGCTGTCCTGGTACTCACTATATAGACCAGGCTGGCCTTGAACTCACAGAGACCCACCTGCCTCTGCCTCCTGAGTGCTGGGATTAAAGGTGTGTGCCACCACACCTGGCGCTAACTCTTCTTTTCATATCACTTTGGTCATATTGCCAAATCGGGTTTGTCAATTTTTCCATTATTCTTTTGGTTGGGATGGAAACAGAAAAAATCATTTCCTGTTTGGTTGGCTCTGAAAACTTGAACAATCTGGTAGAAATTTGGTCTAATTCCTGGAATCCTGGGTGCTAAAGTATCTACTAAACACCTTTGCCATGCCATGTGGTTACTGATTAGATTTGGCAGGGCAGAAGGTAGCAAGGAAGAGGAACCTGACAGAAATAACCTTAGCTATGGGTTTGTCCTGCATGAGAGTGAACGTCTTCTTGGGGACCAAGAAGTGTTTTGGGTTGCCTATGTTTTCAAAAGTCTACCTTTCTACTTGTTTGGACTCAATAGTAATACTAGAACTTCTTACGATGAGGGAAATACTTATAGGTATCATTATACCACAGTAAAGGAAAAAATAAACTCCTGGCTGCCAGACAAGTTCATATGCAGTTTTCCAACCTTAGGAGTCTTTTTCTTCCTATCAGCTTGAGTGTGACAATTTACTTCTGTAAGCAACAGACAGAAACAGTGATGGGTGAGCCATTCTCAGAAAGCAAATCCAAAAGTGACAGAACATTAGCCTTGAAAATGAACTGTTGGATGATCATCTCTAATGGGAAGAGGCTGGGCTGAGGGTAAGGAACATAGGTAGTCTAGGCATGGTTACCTGATTTTTCATTACAAGTTGAGAGTTTATATGGATTCTCCAAGCATATGGTTTGCTTACCTAGTGACCCCAACATGGAGATTCGGGACAATTCTAATAACCTTAATGTAAAAACAAATATAGTTTCTCAACATTTCCAGGTTGACCAGTAGTACCTTGTACTACTGCCTGGGCTTGCTTGTTAGTCAGTGACCTTGAGGGATTTGTATAAACCAGAGTAGCACAGATGAATCAGTTTAACCTGAAGACATCAAAAATGCTTCTGAAGAAATAGAGAAAAATCAAATGATTCAGTCCTGCACCACAAGTTCTAACACGTCATACTTACCTATGTTTTTCTTGTTGCAAATATCTCCAAAGATAGTCTTTTCTTGGTGGGAGAGCTAGTCAGGGCTGGTGGGATTGATTAACTGTTAGGAAGACCCATGATGTCAATGTCTTAGAGGCATATGACACAGATAGGATCATCTGATACCAGGGAAACCTCTCCCAGCAGGCAGCTGGAGAGATAGGCACATGGCAGAATGACCCATGAGAAAGCCCTGTCCTCCTTGACACGCTTGACACATGGATACAAATCTTGTACATGGAGCAGAATCTCAGAAGCTCGCATAGTCAGAATAAGCCACTGGTTTTACCATGCCACACACAGGTAATAGTCAAAGAACAATTCAGCTAAGGGGAAAGAACAAATTTAAGAAAGAAAATCTCTTCTGATGCAGTAAAAATTATAAAGTGATCTTTATTGAATCATCATTAGTTTTGGTTCCTTATTTAGAGATTGTAGAGATTTCTTCAAAGCAATTCCTCAACTTCAGCCATGATCTCTCTGGACTTGTGCATCTTCATCTGAAAAGTGGGCTTGATATAGTTTCTTCATTATGGGGTCACTGTAAAGACTAGAAGAGGTAACTTAAGTGAGGAACCAAGAATGTCCAAGGTCTGCAATGAATACTAGCTAAAGATTATTCTACAAACTTGCTGTTCTCGTGCCCATAAAATAGTGAGAATAATTCCTAGATGTACAAATAAGTAATAACAGAAGCTAACAAATACATGCCTCCTATCAACAAAACATTATTCTAGCCATTCTGCGTTAAGCCCTAATATATTTGTTTGGTGTTTGTTTGTTTATTGAGACAGGGTCTCCCTATAGCCCTAGCTGGCCTGGAACTCACTCTGTAGACCAGGCTGGCCTTGAACTCACAGAGATTGGCCTGCCTCTGCCTCCCGAGTGCTAGGATTAAAGGTGTTTGCCACCACGCTCGACTTAAAGACGGTTCTTAGCCGCTATGTGGGTGCTGGGAATCAACCCAGGTCCTCTGCTAGAACAGTCAGTGCTCTTAATCACTGAGCCATCTCTTCAGCCCCAATCCCTAATATATTTTAACCAGTCACTGAGTCAGGTGCTGTTAATATTCTCATATTGCAATGGAGTAAACTGAAGTTTACACTGCTAGTAGATAATGGGGCCAGAACTGGCACCCAAGCAGTAAATTCATATCTTTAACTGCAAGGCTATGTTGCAGATAAAGCACTCAGCACAGACTATGGATCTTTACATACTGACTTGATCAAGGCATGTTACTCAGCAAATGATAATAGATACAGCTACTTACTAATATTTGCTTAGCTGGCTGTTTATATTTTTCATTGTGACTATCCATTAGTGTTGTTACATCTGACGTCCCTTTTGCTGTAGAAAAGCATTAGCTTTGCAAAGAGATGCTCATTTTGATAATCAGAATGGGATAACACTATGCATATATACCACCCATGCAAATTCAACTACTCAGTCTTGGCAAAGATGTTAGAATATGAGCAATTATAAGTGAACCTGTCTTGTATATTATGCAACCTTTATAAATTCAAGTACGCATATTAATTTACATAGTTATAAACACAAAAAGAAGTACACGGTACTTGGGGGGTGTTAGCAGGTATTTCCAAGGGAAACTAATTTTTACCTTTGTACTACCTTTGGAACCCATTTTCTGTACAAAGAAAGAGTCTCCTTGGTATCTAACATGTATAGTGCCAGTTGCGAGCAGAAGCGAATGAGAGTGTCGAGAGCCAATGGTAACCTCTTTAACTTTTCATAGAGAGTATTTACTTAATTCTCACTGTGAGCCAAGAACCTTGTTAAGCACAGAGCATAGATAATCTCATTCACTACTCACAAAAGGTCTGCCATATAGATCCAGTGAAAATCATCTTTCTTTTATGGATTAGCAGAGTGAGGCATGAAGCTATCAGGCAGAATGTTCAAGATCACATCTCCAGCAAGTGGCAGAGCTGAGATTCAAGCTCAGGTGATATATACATTCTAGGAAATGAGCTTCCATCTTCTCTTGAGTCTGCCACTCCATTTTGTAACAATGAAGGGAAAGTCTCTCTAAAAGGAGAGATACACATTGACTCCCTTTCACCCTGCTGTGTATTAGTAAAAGCTAAAATACTATAATGTGGAGAATGCATGTCAAAAGGAGAGGAGCCATCATCAGAAGCCTATTATTCTGCAAGCACATGTTTTATCTCTAATTTTTATCAGTACTCTCTAAGGTAGGTAATTATTAGCCTCATTTTACATGTAAGAAAATGGAGGCTTAGATTAGGTAACTTGCCCAGGGTCACACAGAAGCTAATATGTGGCTGAGGCAAGACTAGAACACAGGGTTTCTGCTCACTGTGCCACACAACCCTCTGACTGTGGGAAGAACCAGCTCTCTGCAAGAAGACACATTCTCAGCAGCTTTGAGTGAGCCAGAGAACACAATGAGGCATTTGCTTTATCAATAATAACCATGTTAAGCTGATCTCCATCTGTCTGTCTGTTAACTGGTGCCACGGGGGAGGGAGTATGAAGATCATCGTAAAATTTATAAATTGCTTTGACCTTCCTAAAAAATGACACAAAGTAAACTGACTGATTGTGGCCTTGGCTTTAGTACAAGCTATCGATTTGCTTGAAGTCCTGTACGTGACCACACTGTGCTCCACTGGCTTCTTCTCTGCTGTCCTGTTAGACTGACTTGCTTTCTATTCAAGAGCCCCGAGTTAGGGCTGGACCCCCAGTTCAGTGGTAGAATACTACTCTCCCTGCCCAAAGCCCTGGGTTTGGTCAGCAACACCATAAAAAAATGTCAATGGCAGACAAAGAAATGGGAAGCAGTCTTTGCGTTCTCTGTGGAATGTTCTAACTGGTTGCAAAAGCCAAAACATAAGGTCCCTCCTTTTCCACTGCCTTTTCCTTCAGTCCACTAGGAAATACTCTACTTCTACACCAGCCACGTCTTCCCATCTAGTGCCATCCTGTCGCTAAAGACCCCATCCCGTCTTGCCTGAACGTTGGCTCAGTTGTCTTGGTTCTCTTGGGATTTTGTGTGCTTTATTTCAGTTCTGCCTTAAGAACTTCAGAACCATTCAGTTACAGGTCGTCTTGTGAGCTGGTCTTTCCTAGCAGTCTCCTGATGCGACTTCCAGCTCTTGTCTTTGCTCGTCTTTAATTTGCTTTCAACTCAGTAGTCCATGCCACTGTCTTTAAAATCATAGATCACAGTATTACTCACTGTACTTAAATCCTGCTTCTGTAAGAAAATCTGAACTGCATGGTTCATAGGTACTAAATGGTTTGGTCCTTTGCTGTGTTACGATCTCACTTCTGTCCTGGCTTCACTATGCTGTCAATGGTGAGCTCTTCCTTCCTTAGGACATTTACCCTCCTTCTTCCCTTTGGCCAGAATGACCCTTCTGTACCTTTATAATGTGTTGATACTTGTAAGCATGCAGATGTGTGATTCTTTAATATCTGCCTCTGCGAACGGAAGATCATTGACTCCTTAGTTATCACTTAATCACTGCTGCCTAGCAGTAGTGACACCTGACAAAGCTCCATAAAATATTTACTGAATGAATTAACGACTGGAGGAGAGAACTGAGGATAAGACGAATATGAGTTTGCTAATGGAATTGCTAGTTAGGATTTGCTATTGAGATTCCATGATCTGAAAGGCCAGGTTTCTAGGATTCAAGGAACAAGTCCCCCAGGGCTGGATGGGAGGCATAGGTCAGAGCATAAAGACTTTCATCGGTCATGCTAATGAGTTGGAACATTTTCCAGAGAGTAATCAGGAGCTTATGAGAGATTTTCAGCTAGGGAGTGACAGAATTCTATTTGCATTTTGGATAACTGAGATTAGAGAGAGATGTAGGGGCCCAGGTGGCAGAAGAGACCTTCAGCCCTGGGCAGACACAGGAATTAGGGTGTGTGTTTACTGTGGGTCTTGTGGAGCTAACAGGGTATTATTGCTCCCTGGGTCAACTTTTTGGAAACAATGAACTAATTATAAATCAAAGGCCTCCATAACTCCTGCTCATAACTAATTGTGTTTTGAAAATGTGTTTAATCATAAGCTAGAGATTATGTAAAGGGCTTAATTGATGTCCAGATTGGCTTCCAGTGGGAGCAAGTCAGTGGTGCATTTGTCCAGAGTATAGCATATTACACTAGACTCACACTCAGGAAGGCACACTTCTATCCACCCTGAGCTCCTTGTAACCACAGTTCATGATATGGAAGGAGATTGCGAAGGCAGCTACGGGGGTGAATGAGTGTTAACTACAGTAAATATGGAAGAATTGGAATGCTGCCACAGAGCTAATGCTGGATTAGAGACAAGGCCTACCTAGGTCAGGACAACAGAGTTAGGATCAAACAGCTCAGTATTCTAGGAAGTCAATGGAAAACACAGAACAGCTATGTAGACTTGAACAGGTGGCATGAAATCTCTGAAACTCACTTCCTTTACCTGAAAAACAAACATGAATTTCTATAATTGATTTGATTACATATGATCTCCCTCTTCTTCGTGATGCTTTTTAAAGTAAATGTGTAGAGCAAGTTACCATTCTTTTCTGTTATAACCTCCTATGATATACACTTATGTAGTCATCTCTGTATTACCTGGGAGATCCTTATGACAGAGACTATATTTTTGCACTTCTGATTTCTTCCGTAGAATATAGTATAATGTCTTTGACATCCTAAGGGAATAACAAATATCCCCCAAATCTAATTCAGAATTGAATATATCTCTAGAAGTCTATGATTACATAAATACTAGCTCAAGTGAGAAATATAAAGTTCATAGCATGGCATTTTCTAAGCACCTAGGAAGTTTTTTAAACTCTAGTACCCACTGGCATGGTTTCCATTAGAGCTAAGGAGTTTTCTTCAAAGATAGCTGTGACCCGTGTCTCCTTTCTTGGACAGATTGGGCTTACAACTGCCATTCTGGGGTTCTACAGCACAATCTCTGCTCTTTGTCATTACGTGAACGAGATGTACATTGGATGTGCCTGTCTGTCCTGCTAGCTTGAAGCCTCAGTGAGATGGAAATCTTAGCTTGGTATGCTATCAGCATCAAGCACAGATTCTGGGGTCTTCTGCCTTACCTGCTACTTGTGGTTAGTTAGTGTAGTAAGGTATAAACCTGACCTGTGGGATAGTTTATTACACAGGTTGAAGTTACTGTCTTAACAGAAGAATACTCAAGGGGAGATTTCATCCTTTTTTTTCCTTCCATTTCCCTGTTGGTCCCCTTTCTTTGTCTCAGCCCCATTTCAGAATCCACATAGCTATCCCTACCCGGAACCTTTCCTTTTCCCTCTGAAACCTCCTGCTTCCCACTATCTTGATGGCATTGCACCTGGAATACATTGTTTTGAACATTTGCCTTTGAGAACAGGCCCCTGCATCCCAGAAGTCATCAAGAACCCATCCTTGCACTGTCTTTCATCTATCCTGGTTTCCCTCTGCCCCCATCTGTCCTGGTCCAGGGCTGTTACCTGCTATTAACACTTTACTATGGAAAACCTCAAATATATGTAAAATAAATAGAATACTGAAATAAACCTTCATGCACTTGTCACTAATACTCTGCCATTCTGGATTCCCTGTTCAATGATCCTGTACTCTTATCTTGGATTAGCCATCTGTTTCAGAAGTTCGTAGAGATGGAGCTACACACTATGTGTTCTTTTGGGATCAGCATTTTTACTCAGGATCATGTCTGTGAGATTCCACCAAGTCCTTTTCAGGGACCAGAAGTTTACCTTTAATATTGTTGAATAGTATTCCATTGTATTAATAAACGATCATTTGCTTATCCATCTTCCTAATGATATTTACTTAGAATTCCATTTTCCATTATGAATAAGATTACCATAACAGCTTGTGTGCTTTGTGTACATTCTTTCTTGGACTTTCTTACATTCTCGCTTCTATTTGATAAATGCCAGATGGGGGGCTGGAGAGATGGCCTAGCGGTTGAAAGCGCCGACTGCTCTTGCAGAGGACCAGGGTTCGATCCCCAGCACCCACATGGCGGCTGAGAACCATCTGAAACTCCAATTCCAGGAGAACTCCAGTTCCAGGGAAGTCTGACACCGTCTTCTGACCTCCGTGGCATTGCACGACATGGGTGCACATACCTGCAAGCAGACAGTACATTCATACACATAGAGAAAAAATAAAAAATGCCAGATTGACATTCATCTGTGTCATGGTATGAGTTTGTGTCTGGATGGGTGGATAATCTTCTAGCTCCCTTTTCTTTCACCTTGGATCTGCTTCCAAGTCTGGGTACCTACAATGTTCTTTCTCCAAAAGCAAAATGCTGTTCATGTAAAAACTCTACAGTGGATGCTCCAGGGAGTTCCCATTGTCTATGAAGTGACATCCTGCCCAAGTTGGCATTTCTGAGCTCCTGCAATTTCACTTCAAGTTTGATTTCTCCTACTGACACCCTGACTCTGTGTGCTTTGGGAGCTGGCTGCTCCATCACTTTGATCTTGGGGTCTTGACAGGACCTTTGCCCATGTAGCATCATCATACTTGATTCAGTAAGCCAAACATGGCAGTTCCTGGTTCAGTGTGGGATTCATTGTGAACTGGATGTTCAGGCAATGCTGGGGTGGTATATAGCACACACTTCTCAATGGAGACACAGGCAAACACCTGGGAAATCTCTTCCCCTCATTCCACTTCTCAGAAAGTCGGGAACTAAATGGTCTGAGATCCCCTCTGGATGCTGAGATCATTCCAGTTCTGTGAATTTTCCCAAATTCCCTGGGTTCAGAAACCCCGTGTGGCTTATGCCATGGCTAGTCAGTGATGGGCATGTGAATGGGCAATGGATAGAAAGAACACAGAAACAAGATCCGCCACCGCAAGTTCCAGTCTCCCATCATTTACTGTGTACCCTTGGTAGGCTCATCCCCTGAGTCTCCGCTGTCTTTCTTTAGATGCTGGGGAGGCAGATGAGGGGGTGACTTGATTAGTACCTCCATGAGACTGAATTTTCTAAAATATTAAAGTAGGCTCTTCCTTCTTTCCTCAATTTTTTGGGGAGACAGACCCCTCTCACATCCAGCATTGTTTAACCATAACAGTCTAAACATAACTCCTCTTCCCCAAACTGTCAAAGCCAGCAGCTAAAGTATATTCAAAACAGTGAGTACCTGCCATCTAGTCTTCACTGTGTTTGGAAGTGTTGCTATCCAGCAATGTGTTTACCTAATACATCCATCTGCTTGAAGTTGGATTCCCCAAAGGTTCTAGAATATCACAATGTTTCCAACACAAGAATTGAGACACGCTGGGCATGGTGGCGCACGCCTTTAATCCTAGCACTTGGGAGGCAGAGGCAGGTGGAGCTTTGATGAGTTCGAGGCCAGCCTGGTCTACAGAGGGAGTTCCAGGACAGCTGGGGCTACAGGGAGACCCTGTCTCAAAAAGACCAAAAAAAAAAAAAAAAAAAAAAAAAAAAGAATTGAGACACATTTTGTTCTACAAAGGAAATATAATTTCTGTCCTCTCACCCCACTTAGAGACACAATTTTTCTTTTACCTCTATTTGGTCATTTGTAAAATATGAAGAATAAAATATCAATCTCATAGGCTTTTTAAGTAAATAAATAGCACTTAGATTAATGCCTGACATACTGGAAACACTAAATATATATTATATAGTCCCATCACCATCTATACTACTGTCTGCATACTTGGGGCTCCAAGAACCTGGAGGGATGTGAATCCCACATTGTATCATGCTAATGATTTAATTCCTCATCCTTAAAAATTTGTTTAAAATAAAGGTTGTGTCTCCAAGTACGTGAAGACTTCTCACTTTCTTTTCTTGGAAATGGCAGTTTTAAACTGGCATGCTCCTCTCTTTCACTCTCTCAGCCCTTAGGGTCCATCCCTGGATGTCCTGGATAGTAAGTAGAAGTGGGCAGAGGGTATCTGTACCACGCGGGGAAGAAGGAATTGAACTGGGAGACTCTTGGGAGGACAGAAACTTAATGCTCACTTGAATGCCCTTCACAATAAGTGAAGAAGAGCAAATAGAAGAAGAGAATGGTTACAAACAAAAGCAAGGATTGTTCAAGAAATGGACCCTTTTCAGAAGTCTTCAAAGCCACCCTTTCACAGAGCCTGGCAGGGCTACAGTATCGAGCCTGGGCGGAAGCCAAGCATGGCCTTAATTTATTGTTGCCAAACTGTTTGTTGTCTTTATTTGCCAAGACTAACTAATTGAACTTTTGTTGGTCTGGCTGCCCCTTCAGAGAATCAGAGCCATTGTTATCTACTCTCGGAGGCTTTCTGTGACATGTGCCAAATAAGTGACCCTGGTAGTAACTCACCTCCCTTCCTGGTTCAGGTTGCTTCCTTTCTTCCAAGTACGTTATTGTTTTGATGTTTTGTTTTATTTTTTCTCAGTACCTCTGGAGTAGGCATTCACACTGAACTGGAATGAAGTTCACTGACCCAAGAGGAAGATTCTTGTTGAATGGGCAGAAAGGCCCTCCAAACAGCCTATGTAGAAGCTAGCTACCTTGACCTTCCCATCGTACCTGGTAAAAGGTGCCCACTCCCAGCCTCTCCTGTGTCAGAAAAGGGAACTCTGGAACAGTGGTTCAAAATATGGTTCAAGGAGCTGCATCAGAATCTGTTAAAAATACAAATTCTTAGACCCTGCTACAGAGCTACCAAATCATCAATCTTCTTTAATAAGAATGAGTCTAATGATGGGCTGGAGAGATGGCTCAGTGGTTAAGAGCTCTGACTGCTCTTGCAGAGGACCCGGGTTCAATTCCCAGCACCCACGGGGGGGGGTAAAAATCACCTGTAACTCCAGTTCCAGGGGATCCAAAGCCCTCTTCTGACCTCCACGGGCATTGCACAAAATGGGTGCCCCTAATCTACATGTAGGCAATATACTCATACACATAAAATAAGAATAATAAGTAAAATATTAAAAAAGAATGAGTCAAATGAAAAATATGCACCAATATTTCTCAAGCTTCGCTCAAGCTGTATGCTGGGATATATAATTCTTTATAGTGAGGTAGTTCTGTATACTGTATACTGTGTAATGCTTAGAAGCATCCTTGGTCTGTATGCAGAGATGTCAGAAGCCTTCCTCCCACAACCTAATCTGCTCCCTGAAAGTGCATCCAGTCCTTGACATTCAAATGTCTCAGGTAAAGGTAAAGGTCAAGGCCCCCCCTGGCAAAGTACATGCTATTCCTTTAGACTCTGGGTTTTTGTCTGAACCACACTGACAAATAACTGCTCTGAGCGACTCCTTAGAACACGATAGTACCAAGCACAGGAAGACTTAACCACAGGGCAGCTTCCTACAAACAAATGGAGGTTTTTGATCTTGATAAACCTTGCCTTTGAATCCAGCCTCAGGCAAATGCTCACTGCTTTGATTTTAAGAGCTGGTTCTTTTGCTCAGATTTCTTGATATATTCAAAACAAAACAAAACAAAACAGAGGATGTTGGCCTCCTCTCATCATTTTATTTGTTTGCTATCCCCAGGGAAGAAGAGACAGGACAAGGGCTCTGAGCTCACCACGGATGCCTGCAACACATCCTGCTGGGCTGGGGGGGAGGGTGTGCACCTCTCATCGCTGCCATGGATGATTTCCTTGTACATTTAGGGGCAGAAGTTCTTGCTGCTCATTCTGAACGGCTTCCACTACTGGGAAATGTTGCTGCATTGCGTGTGTAGCATACCGGTGCCTAGACAGCATTACCCTCACTGTATTTTGACCACGGTCCCTCATCAGAAAGCTGAAATAAGCAAAGATCAACTTAATGAACTCAGCCAAATCTAAATGCAATTGTCCATATAATATCAACTAAAAGACACAGTTCATTTGTTTGGAATCTATTGAGCAACTACTATGTAACAGTGCTCTGCTAGATGCTAAAAATGTGAAGGAACCATTCAACCTCTGCCCTGGGGGGCTTATCATGAGACAAAAGAGGGAAGCCACGTCAAACCAAATGAAGAGTCTGTGATAGTAGAGGGAACCAACAGCATCATGGGAATATGCTTTACTATTGAAACATCTGCACTGGGCACATAGTAAGGTCTTAGTTCTTGAGTGATTCCCACAAGAGAACCAACCTGCACAAACTGAGAAGGGTTAAAAAAAAATCTAGTCAATGTAAGCTCTATAGAAGGTTTAAAGGAAAAAGCGAGTTAGACATGCAAAGAGTGGGAAAGTCGGTGCAGACAGAAAGCATCAGGTAAAGGAGCAGTGAGATGGAGTGTGCACAATAGCTTTGTGGGGCTTTAGGAAGATCTGAAGGAACTGTTTAAAGCAGCATTTTCTTGCTTGTCTACTGCTATATTTAAATTACCTCTGAAACTTGGTGATTTTTTTTTGTTTTGTTTTGATTATAGTCTTGTGGATAAGGAATGTAGAAGGGCGTGGCTGGGGGTTCATCTCTCATTCACTTGGTATCAGCTGGTGTGGCTAGGGCTGAAGGCCCACTTCCAAGATGGCATCTCCATGGACATCTCTGACACCATGGTGTTTATTGGCTTCTCTCCATCTCTTTCAGGTACCTAAGAGTTGCTATAGTATGCAATCTCAAGATAGCTGGGCTTCTTATCTTTCATGGCATCCAGTTGTCCCCAGAGCAAATATTTCCAAGTGAATATTATAGAAAGCTCGGGTAGAAGCTTTTTATGCTCTAGCGCTAGAAGTTTCAAAATATATTTCTGTTCAATCCTAATGATCAAGTAAGAAACCACAGCTAGCCCAGATTCAAGGAGAGAAGGGAAGTGGTTCCTTCCTTCACTGACTGGGAAAAGAGTTTACAAACAGAAAGAGGGAAGGGACTCGATGGCAACTGTCCTGGAGAAAAGCTTTGTCGAGTGGTTTCTAAGTGTTCAAACAACAGAGAGCCAAGCTAGAAGAACTTGAAACAGCAAGCTCAGAATTAAGCAAAGTGCCCTGAACTCAGAGCTAAGTCGAAGAAAGGCGAGGATGGTGAGGAAAGGTTTAAGCATGGGGTGTGGTGGGGGTAAGGGGCGATCTAATTAGACTCACTGAATTTTCTATGTCCACAGCATGTAGAGTGGTGGGAAATGGGATGACGGGGGGTGGGGGGGTGAGCAGTGGGGAGAGCTCTAGGACTTCAAAGCACAAAAGTTCCAGGAGGAGCTTAATGAAGGCTGAGTGAAGGGAGTCACTAGGAAAGAATATGAGAAAATTCAGATACCTGGAGGCTCCAGAAGTGTCTCCCAAGACAACCATTTTCCCTTCAAAACAAAGAAGAAAGGCTCTGTTTTTTCTTCTGGGAACTGGATGGGGGTGAGAGTAAATGGCAGCTGGCAACTAAGTTTGCCCTCTGAAGCTTAATAGCCATACTTCTTCAGGTTTGTTAGGAGAGCCCCTGAGGAAAACAAACAGCATTGGTGTGAAGACCATTAGAAAAGGTTCTCGGAACAAAGACTCCCATTTGGCAGCTGTTGCTCAGAGCTGAGTGAAAGAAACAAAAGAGTTTGTTGAGCAAACATGAAAGGAGCCTAATTGATGCAATTAAGGTGAAATTAAATAAAGGAAGGTTTTTAGCCTGAAGTTCATGGAAAATTTTTCACAGGGGTGTCACTGGGCTAGTCATTTGGTGTTTTTAAATAAAGGAAAGCACAGGATGTGGGAAATTGGCTCATTTGACTCCTTGGAGTACATCGGCTGTGGTGATGTGGAAGACGCGTGGACAGTTGTTGGGCCCTGGCTGCCCAGCCTTAGGCCCAGAGTAGGCTGGGGTTAGGTATTATAGAGAATTTGCTATGATGGAAGACAAAGGAAGATACAAAGAACAATTCCACAAGACCACAGCTCCCCGTTACAAGTCATCCCACTTTATGTACCTCACGTTGCTATCTGAGATGACCTTGTTATTATAGGCTGTCTGTCCCTCCCATTTCAACACACACCCACACACCCAGACACAGGTTATGGGCCTCTGGGTCTCCTTAGAGTAAGGTTCCTGAGATGCCTGCCTGTGTTGAGATCCTCTAAATACTGAAGACCAGAAGCAAACATATGTACCTTACCTCCCAAGGTATTGTTCCAAAGCACTGCTCAGATAACTCGGAGCTATAAAAGTAATGCCTGAAACCAACCTAAGCAAGTACACTATTTAACATGAGAAGTTTCATGCTACTTACTATGAACTAGGTACTCTTTGAAGCCCTTTACAGATATTAATTCACTTAATCCTCATAAGACCTAAGAATACTCTTATGCACTCTTACAGATGAAGAATGGGAATAGAGGCCTTAAAGGGTTTGTCCGTGCCAATGAGTAGAATTTGAACCCAGGCATATAGACTCCAGAGATCACATATTATCACCCTAGGCAATATTCCCTTGAACAATAGAAGTGCATGGGGCAAAGTGATGATATCCATGGGAATAAGGCTGCCAAGTGGGATCTATACATCTGATCTGGTTCCCAGGCATTGCTATCCTAATCAGCCCAAGCTGCCACTCCCAAAGCTTACCTTCCACTCAGGGGTAGATAAGAGGAGCCAGCTAGAAAGCTGAACTAACAGAGGCATTAACTGATGCGTGGGCAGTGGTCAGCCTTTCAGCCTGAGCGCATGAGAGCAGGGCTCCCTCTTTTGCAACCAAATGCTTTCCTGGGTTCAATCCCAAACCCCAGGTAAACTGGGCATGGTGGCACACACTGGCAATCCAAGCAGGAAGGAAGTGGAGGAAGGAGGACTGGAAGGAAGTTCAAAGTCATCCTCAGCTACACAGCAAGATTGAGGCCAGCCTGGTCTATGAGACGCTGTCTCTAAAAAAAGAAAAAGAAAAAAAAAAGAGGGCCAGCATGGACTCAGGGCAGGGCCAGTAAGGCAGAACTACCTTCAGGTTTGGGGGCCCTACACCCACCCCAGGAACCACCCAGCTCAGGTTCCAGAGAGCACCTAGGCGTGGGTGGGCCTAGACAGGGTCACAGGGGCACAGCAGGTCAACAGAGTATCTGTTCAAGCTGGTGGTGCTGTGGTGCAGACTATCTAGCAGGCTTAGCATTAGTGAATCTAGTCTACACAGCCAATGTTGAGGCACCAAAATCCAAAAACACAATCAAAACCCAACAGCAACAACAACAAAAAATCCACATGCCAAGATCACAATGGAAAAACAACATGGGAAAAGCTCATAATAAATCCACACCAAACTCTACCAATCTGACAGAAGATCCCTACAATGATATCTCCCTGGAAGGAAACCAAGACACAGACCTTAGAAGAACAATTGTAGACATAATCAAAGAAATCAAAGAACATAAAGAATCAGAGAACTAAGGGGAGAAAATGAAAAACTCAAGAAGGACTTAGAAGGAAAGAATGATAAACACTGGAAAGAACTAGAGGGAGAGAATGACAAACTCTGGAAGGAAGTAAAAAAACTGAAAAAAATCCCAGGCTGAAATGAAAAAAGAAGGATACTAGCAAAGCAAGGAGCTACAAGTAGAGAAAGTCAAGCTCCAAAAGGAGATGGAAATACTAAAGAAATCACAGGAAGAAATAAAAAGGAAATGGAACATTTATCCATTCAACAGGAAAGGATGGGAGAAAGCCTCAGAAGCAGAATGGATGAAGCAGAAAATAGAATATCAGACCTGCAGGACAACATGGAACATCTAAAATGCTCAAGTGAAGGCTATGAAAAGATTTAAAAACATAAGAGTGGAATAACCAGGAAATGTGGGATACTATGAAAAGACCAAATCTCCACATCATAGGGATAGAGGAAGAAGAATCCCAAGACAACAGTATTGATCAAATCTTCAACAGGATAAAAGAAAAAAATTTTCCCCAACTGGAAAAACACAAACCTATACAAATACAAGAAGCACATAGAACACCAAATAGACAAGACCAGAAAAGAAACTCCCCACTCCATGTTATAGATAAAACACTAGATGCTCAAAAGAAAGACAAAATACTGAATGCCACAAAAGAAAACCAACAAATTACATACAAGGGGAAACCCATCAGACTGCCTTCTCAGTGCAAACTATGAAAGCCAAAAGAATGTGGACCAAAGTATCCCCAGTGCTAAACAACTTTAGATGCCAACCCAGATTACTATACCCAGCAAAAATGTCAATTATACTTAAAGGAGAAATAAAAATCTTTCATGACATAAACAAGATGAAATAATACATGTCAAAAAAACAACACTTCGGAAAATACTCAAAGCAATCCAAAGAACAGAGGAAAGGAGCAAATATCCCCAACTAACTAAAGAGAGAAACTAATAAAAGTATAACAGTCTGGAAAAGAGCAAAAAAAAATATATAACAGCATAAATACAAACCCAGAACAAGAATGCAAACCAAGAATAAGTTGGAAGGAAGCAACACACATCTCTAAATAATGACCTTAAATATCAATGGTCTAAACTCCCTAATCAAAAGACATAGACTGGGAGAATGGATTAAGAAACAGGGGGCTGGAGAGATAGCCTAGCGGTTAAGAGCTCCGACGCTCTTACAGAGGACCCGGGTTCGATCCCCAGCGCCCACATGGCGGCTAAGAACCGTCTGTAACTCCAATTCCAGGAGAACTCCAGTTCCAGGGGAATCCGAGACCCTCTTCTGACCTCCGCGGCATTGCACGACACAGGTGCACAGACCTGCATGCAGACAATACATTCATACACATACAAAAATAAATAAAAAAAATAAAATAAAAATTAAAAAAAAAATTAATAAAAGAAACAGAATCCATCTATATGCTGCCTACAAGAGACCCATCTCACCCTCAAGGATAGACACCAGTTCAAACTGAAAGGATGGGAAAAAAAATCCAAGCAAATGGTACCAAAAAGCAAGCAGGGGTTGATATTCTAATATCAGACAAAATAGACCTCAGAGTAAAGTCAATCAGAAGAGACAAAGAGGGCCATTACATCCTTATCAAAGGAACAATTAACCGGGAAGACATCACAATCCTAAATGTTTATGCACCAAACTCGGGTGCACTGGACTATATAAACACAATTCTGCAGGTCTTCAAGAGACAGATTAATCCCAACACACTAATAGTGGGGAACTTCAATGCCCTACTGAGCTCCTTAGATAGGTCAACTGGACAAAAAATAAACAGAGAGACATTGGAACTGAACAATACAACAAATGGGCCTCATGGACATGTACAGAATATTCCACCCAAATATCAGAGAATGTACTTTCTACTCAGCACCCCATGGAACATTCTCCAAAATCAACCACATACTGGGACACAAAATAAACCTCAACAAATATAAAAGGATTGAAATAATCTCTTGCATTCTATCAGACTACAGTGCAATAAAGCTTAATATGAACACCAGAATAAGCCCAACTAGCTACAAGAACACATGGAGACTAAACACAATCCTGAATAATGAGTGGGTCAGAGAAGAAATAAAGAATGAAATAAAAGTATTCATGGAACTAAACAAAAAAGACAATACAACACAACAAAACCTATGGGATACTTTAAAAGCAGTCCTAAGAGGGAAATTTATAGCCCTAAGTGCCCACATTAAAAAACAGAAAGGGAACAAATAAATGATCTAACACTACCACTAAAAAAAACTGGAGAGACAACAAGAAATGGACCCTAAACTCAACAGACAGGAAGAAATAACAAAAATCAGAGCAGAAATCAATGCATGGTGGCGCACGCCTTTAATCCTAGCACTTGGGAGGCAGAGGCAGGCGGATCTTTGTGAGTTCAAGACCAGCCTGGTCTACAGAGTGAGTTCCAGGACAGCTGGGACTACAGGGAGACCCTGTCCTCGGAAAAAGACCAAAAAAAAAAAAAAAAAAAAAAAAAAAACAATATTAAAAAAAAAATCAATGAATCTAAAAGCTGGTTTTCAAAAAGATAAACAAGATAGACAGACCTCTAGCCCAGTTAACCAAAAGAAAGAGCAACTCCAAATTAATAGCATTCATGATGAAAAGGGAAACATCACAACAGATAAAGATAAGATCCAGACAATCATATAAGATTACTTCAAAAATTTATACTCTACTAAGTTTGAAAACCTAAGAGAAATGGATGCATATCTGAAATCTTGGAAGCAAACAAAACTTAACCAAGAAGAGGTTGACAGTTTAAACAGACCCATAACATTTGAGGAAATTGAAGACGTAATAAAAAACTTCCCAACTAAAAAAAGCCCAGGCCCAGATAGTTTTACAGCAGAATTCTATAAAACATTTAAAGAGGTCTTACAACCTTTACTACTCAAACTTTTCAGAAGGATACAGAGGAAATTCTCCCAAACTCCTTCTATGAAGCCAGCATCACTCTAATACCAAAATCAGGCGAAGACACAACCAAAAAAGAAAACTGTAGACCCATCTCATTAATGAACACAGATGCAGAAATTCTCAACAAAATACTTGCAAATCGCATACAGACCCACATTAAAAAGATCATCCATCATGATCAAGTTGGATTTATACCAGAGATGCAGGGATGGTTCGACATATGTAAATCAATAAATATCATAAAACACATAAATGGACCAAAAGACAAAAATCACACAATCATCTCAATTCATGCAGAAAAAGCCTTTGACAAGATCCATCATCCCTTCATGTTTAAAGTTTTAAAGGGAATTGGACTGAAGTGAACATTCCTAAATATAATCAAAGCCATATGCAAGAAACCCACAGCTAACATCATTCTAAATGGAGAAAAATTAGAACAATTCCCCTTAAAGGCAGGAACCTGGCAAGGCTGCCCCCTATCACCACTCCTCTTCAATATAGTGCTTGAAATGCTTACTAGGGCAATAAGGCAAGAAAGGGAAATCAAAGGAGTACTATTTGGAAAAGAGGAAGTCAAACTATCCGTCTTTGCAGATGATATGATAGTTTACCTGAGGGATGCTAAAAACTCCACCAGAAAACTCCTAGAAACAAGAGTTTCAGTAAAGTAGCAGGATATAAAATTAACCTAGAAAAATCAATAGCCTTTCTTTACATCAACAACAAGCAACTGGAGAAGGAATATAAGGAGACTTTCCCAATTGCGATATCCTCAAAAAATAAAATACCTGGGAACAAACCTAACCAAAGACACCAAAGATCTCTACAACAAAAAATTTAAACCCCTGAAGGAGATTGAAGATGACATCAAAAGATGGAAAAACCTCCCATGCTCATGGATTGGAAAAATTAATATAGTAAAAATGTCCATTCTACCCAAATTAATAGACAGAATCAATGCAATCCCAATTAAAATCCCCAAGAGTTTCTTCACAGACTTGTAAAAAAAAATCCTTAAATTCATATGGATAAACAAAAGACCCCAAATAGCTAAAGCAACCCTGAGCGGAAAATGCAATATGGGTGAGATCACCTTACCAGACTTCAAGCTATACTACAGGGCTATAGTCATAAAGACAACCTTGTACTGGCATAAAAATAGACCTGTTGACCAATGGAACAAAACTGAAGACCCAAACTTGAGGTCATACAATTTCAGCCACTTCATAGTCAACAAAGGGGCCAAAAAAGTTCATTGGAGGAAAGATAGCATCTTCAGCAAATGATTCTGCATAACTGGATCACCATATGTAGAAGAACAAAATTAAACCCCTATCTCTCACCCTGTACAAAAATCAACTCCAAATGGATCAAACACCTCAGTGTGAAACCTGAAACTCTGAAGGTGATAGAAGAAAAAGTTGGGAGAAATCTATAAGATATAGGAGTAGGAAAAACTTTCTAAATCAAACAGCAGCTGCACAGGAAATAAGGTCAACAGCAGACAAGTGGGACCTCATCGAATTCAAAAGCTTCTGCACAGGAAAAGAAACAATCAAGGAAGTGAAGAGAAAACCCACAGAGTGGGAGGAAATCTTCACCAGTGATACATCTGACAGAGCAATAACATCCAGAATATAGAAACTACCCAAAGGGCTGGAGAGATGGCCTAGCGGTTAAGAGCACCGACCGCTCTTACAGAGGACACAGGTTCGATCCCCAGCACCCACATGGTGGCCGAAAACCGTCTGAAACTCCAATTCCAGGAGAACTTCAGTTCCAGGGGAATCTGACACCCTCTTCTGACCTCTGCGGCATTGCACGACACGAGTGCACAAACCTGCATACAGACAGTACATTCATACACCTACAGAAATAAATAAAAAAAAATTAAAAAAAAATGCTGAACCCATTATTCTTCCTAGAATCTCACCAGAGTTGTTGAAATTAGCCAACAGCTGGTTCTTGAATTCGATAATGTGCCCAGGGATCTTTCCATTGACAGATTCAACAACTTTTCTCATGTCTCTGTCTCTATAATTTTCCCTTTTTAGAAATTTCATATTAAAGGAAACGTATAATATGTGGTCTTCTTTATCTGGTCTTTTCCACTTAGCATGTGTTTAGAAGTCCTTCTAATGTTTCGATTTCTATAGGTTCTGCAAAGATTATAGTGAGTGATCGTGTACCTGCTTTTAGTAATTAGTGTCTATTTTTCCTCTTAGTAAACCTAATTTAAGGCATATTGATACTGGGGGGGGGTTGTTGTTTTTTGTTTTGTTTGGTCTTTTTGAGACAGGGTCTCCCTGTAGCTCCAGCTATCCTGGAACTCACTATGTAGACCAGGCTGGCCTTGAATTCACAGAGATCTGCCTTCCTCTGCCTCCCAAGTGCTGGGATTAAAGCTGTGCACCACCACACCTGGCCAACAAATCACTTTTTGGTGTGACTATTTTCTTCTGTTGTTTGGATCTTGCTGGTTTTCACTCCCATTCTGTTTCTTCTTCCTCTTTGTTTCCTTTTCCTCCTTGTCTTCTCTTCCTTCTACTTGTTTTGGGATTTATTTCCTTTTCTTTCTGTTGTTTCTTGAGATAGAAGCTTAGATTATTGACATTTGAACATTTTTCTTTAGACTGTAAGCATTTAACTATATAAACATTTATCTAAGAACTGTTTTAACTGCTGCCATAAATTTTAGTGTGTTGTGCTCTCATTTTCTTGCACCAAGATATTTCCCAACTTCTTGTGTCTCTTCTTGTACCCTTGAGACACTTTGAAATGTATGAAATGCCAAATAGTAGTTCTAAAATTTCTTTCAATTTTGTTGATTTATCATTTCATTCCATCGTGGTTTTATTTTCATTCTTTTACATTTATTGAATGAGATTTCTTTGGGGTCAATATTATGATCTTTCCAGCGCAAGGCTCTCTGGGAGCTGATGAGAATAGATATTTGGTCTGGGGAGATAGCTCAGTCACTAAAATACCTGACCTACGAGCATAAGGACAAAGATGTGAATCCTCAGCACCCCAGTAAAAAAGTCAGATGCAGAGGAATTGGGGGCATGTATGTCTGTGACCCTAGTACTGAGGACTGGGGTCAGAGACAAGCAAATCTCCAGAGCTGGCCAGCCAGTTTAGCTGATCATTTGAGCTGATCATTTGAGCTGTGGTCTCAGTGACAGCCCTGTCTCAAAAAATCATTCAAGATACCTGACAGTAACCTCTGACCTTCACATTGACATTCTCTCTCTCTCTCTCTCTCTCTCTCTCTCTCTCTCTCTCTCTCTCTCTGTTTCTCTCTTACATACACACATATATATATACAGAGAAAAAGCTGTACTTTGCCGCTATAGTGCAGAGTGGCCTATAAATACATATATGTTGGATTGGACAGTGGGGAATAAATAATTCCCATCCTTTAAAAGTTGTTTAATCTTGCAGAGCAGAGATCCTCAACTCAGAGCAGCTTTTCTGTCCAGCTGACATCTTACAAGATCTAAAGACACTTTCAGTTTTCACACCTTGGGCACATGCTCCTGGCACTTGGGGTGTAGACTCTGCTAAGTATGCTGCAATGCATAGGACATCCCTCCCCCCCAACACACACAAAAAATCATCTGTCCTAAAATGCCAGTAATCCCAGAGTTCAGAAATTCTGTCATCGAGTATATAAAAGACAGTTAAAATGCAAAGCTTCAGATGGCACATTTCACACTAGGGCACTTACAGAGACAAAGATGGGTCTATACTGTAGTAAGTGCTGCACCACGCATGTTCATTTGTCTCTTTTCTTTGTAGACTGTGTACTTTATCAGTATTGGGTCTCACTCAAAGGCTTACAGCAGTTAAAAACACAGTGATGGGGCTGGGGAGAAGGCTTACAGTTAAGAGCACTTGCCACTCTTCCAGAGGACCTGAGTTCTGTTCCCAGCATCCAGCTCCAGGGTATCCAACACTCTCTTCTCCTAAAGTACCTGTCCACATATGGTATATATGTACATATATACATACATGTATACATATATATGTGTGTGTGCATATATACACATACACAAACATATTTTTTGATCTTTTCAAGACAGGTTCTCCCTGTAGCCCCAGCTGTCCTGGAACTCCCTCTGTAGACCAGGCTGGCCTTGAACTCACAAAGATCCACCTGCCTCTGCCTCCCAAGTGCTAGGATTAAAGGCATGCTCACAAACATATTTTTAATTAAAAAAAATTATAACACAAAGTTAGGCTAGATTTCAGTTTTACACAATGAGGGTAGGGACCATGGTCTAGTTCTTTGACCTCTCTAAACCTTGCTGTTCCTCTGCTATACGATATGAAAATATATAACTACCTCATGGGAAAATTGAGAAAATTAAGTCAACCCATTAAGTGAAGCACCTGAGAAAGTACTAGTACAAATTCTGATCATTATGTTGTTACTATTCTTGTTCTATTACTTATCCCAGGACCCTACAAATATGTGCAAATGGATGGGTAACTGAGCTGTCTTCTCACAGCCTCTTTATTCTATGAGGGATTCACATTCTACAGAGTAATCTAACTGGGATGAAACCTAGTCCTTCTTATTCTTGGCTCCTGCTTTCCACAGAAGAGGTCATCTGTCCCTACAGGAAGTGGACAGGAGCCCAACTGGGGCAAACAAGTGCAAGACAAATGAATGTCGGCCTCAGCTGCACCCTTGGGCCTCCTACAAGCCTGCAACTGTTGTGATCATTATTGAAAGACCTTGGATATCTCCTTAAGCCTCTCACCTCCTCTCCCTGTTTAGTGAGCAGCTAGGTGGTAGGTAACAACGTATGTGAAATAGTTTGCTAAGGTTCAAAGTCATGGGTAAGGGTGAAGTTTCCTTCTAGTCTGATAGCTTACTATGCCCGCTTTGGAAGGAGAAGTGCGTAGAGGAAAAAAGTCATCTTGAAACAACTCGGTGTATAAAGCAGAATTCACATAGTGCCAGAGATCCATAAACCAGTCAGCAAGATACGGAGCATAAGGTCAGTTTAGGAGAGGGAGAGATTGGCCTTATTTAACAGGGAACACATGACTTCGCTTTACTATCAGCTTTCTACTGTGCCCTGAGGTTGGCAAACATTTGGAGGCACCAAGAAAGATCTGGAACCTTCCTCCTTATCAAAATTTATTTATAGGCCATTGATGTATGTCCCCAGTCTCTATAAGAAGAATAAGCCATTATTGCCTTTCTGGAATTTTTCCATATATTTACTTAGAAGCTTGCCTGGTGATACCACACAGCAGAGTTAAGGTCAAGAAACTGAAAACAAGCTGAACCTAGGGAAAATTAAAGCCACAAGCGGCTGCGAGCACTGGGGACAGTACGCCCGCCTGCCTTATTTTTAAACTATCAAGAAAAGGAAGTCCCATTGCTGTTACTTTAACATTAGACACCTAGAAAACACAGCTTCCTACTTTGTTTGAACTCCAAATAATGAAAATAATACTTAAAATATATTTTTATAGCTGGGCGTGGTGGTACACATCTTTAATCCTAGCACTCGGGAGGCAGAGGCAGGCAGATCTTTGTGAGTTCAAGGCCAGCCTGGTCTACAGAGTGAGTTCCAGGACAGCTGGAGCTACAGGGAGATCCTGTCTCAAAAAGATGAAATTTATATATATATATATATAGAGTAGTATAAAGAGATTTAATATGGCAGTGCTTTGCTTGCATGTAAGTGCACATAATTTTTATTATGACAGCTTTCACAGAAACTAGACACTTTTAAATCCAGGGATACAGCAATGAATGCATGTTATGCCTGCAGAGGATGGAAGAAGTGTCAGACAGACATGCTGGAACTGGAGTGAAGGATGGGTAATAGCCATCGTGTGGATCCTGGGAACTAAACGCAGAACCTCTTCAAGAGCAACCAGTGCTCTTAACCACCAAGCCATCTACTTAGCTTAATAACTAACATTTTTCTATGCCGAAGATGTGTTGGACACTTTCCTAAATAATCTATGTGCATAAATTAATTTTATTCACTTATTGGACATATGTTTCTTGGCTATGTATTGGGGGTACCAACCTAAATAACAATAGAAGAGTCTCTACCAAGAAAAATGATAAAAGACTTGGGCTGAGCAGGCAGTACTGCCAGGCAGAGCATGCCCTCCATGAAAACTGTAGCCAGATTTTAAAAAGACAGGGTAAAAGGCAACTTTCCTAGATGCAATGGGAGGATTATGTATTGAATCAATAATCATTGGTCCCTCTCTGGAATGCCAGAGAGTGTAACCAAAAGCCACTAAATCAGTAAAGCAAATATTGGTCTCCTTGAGTCAAGCAAGACTCCTCCATCAGCATCAGCTACACCTCACCTGCCTGGAAATACTGTGCAGCAGTGACAGCCATATGCCCGTATATCCCAAATCTAATTGGCTATTAGCTCTCTCCTTGGAGGAGTAATTCACAGCTGATGCCACAAGCTTACATCCTCTAGTGGTTAGGGGATGTTATAAGCCACAGTAAGACCTTGTCAGCTTTTACAGAAAAGCTACAGTTCATGAATCAGAATACCATCCAAACATCTGTGTCTATACCAACGTAACCTACCATAATAATTAGTACTGTTTAAATGCCTGTATATCTAATTGCTTTTGTGCTTCATCAGTAGGAGTAAAAGATTATTCCCGGATAATCTGCCAACCCATGAAAGGAAACAGCTTGAACTGATCAGAGTCCAAAACGACATCTCCAGAGCAAGTAGACTGTTTTGCTTCTCGCCCACTTGTGTCCCTTTTCTAAAGCATAGAGAACAATCTGCAGAAGAGGGGGCATGGTAGAATGTAAGGGCTGTGATTGGGGTGAATTATGAAACTACAGCAATATAGACTGGACTCTTATTTGATCAACATAACCGTATATACAAGCCCCTCCAGCTGGACAATGGGTGCCTTGGGCTGTATAAGTTTGGGCATAGCTGCTTGCAAATTGGTTTTACATGAAGGATGATTGTATTCATTACTTATTACTTATTATTAAAAAAATCAAATAAAAAAAATCATTGGTCCTGATAATGTTTAAGGATTAATAATGAGGATAACACTAGTCTGAGGTTGGACAGATGTTTATGAGACCCGTGTGTTCTTATATAAGTATCTTTTGTATAGAGTTGTAATAGGCTTTATATAATGTAGTAAGTAGTTCAGCCGGGCATTTTGTGATAGTTGTTTTATCAAACATATACTCATAAGATTTTTTTTTTCTTTTGTAAACTTCTGTCCTTATTTATTCCATTTTTGTTAGGGCTTTACATAAGTGACTCCCTTAATTTTTGTTATGACAGCTTTCACAGAAACTAGACACTTTTAAATTCAGGGGTACAGCAACGAACAAAGCTCTCAGATCCTTTGTGGACTTATGCTCCTTGATGTTTCCTTGGAGGAGTCAGTCAACAGATACATAAGAAAATTAGAGCACATGTTAGAAGGCAGTCTAATGCTCCTGAGAAAAGTAAAAATGGGGAGCCGTGGGGAGAGCTGAGTCTGCAAGGAGCGGCAATTTTTAACCATCCATTCGCTGAGCACTTCCCTGAGAAGGTACCATCTTACCAAAGATTTGCAAAGATTCTCACAAGAAGCAAGACCAAATCCAGATAACACTCTGGTAACTTTTTTTTTTTTTTTTTTTTTTTTTTTTTTTTTTTTTTGGTGTTTTCGAGACAGGGTCTCCCTGTAGCCCCAGCTGTCCTGGAACTCACTCTGTAGACCAGGCTGGCCTTGAACTCACAAAGATCCACCTGCCTCTGCCTCCTGAGTGCTAGGATTAAAGGTGTGCGCCACCATGTCCGGCCACTCTGGTAACTTTTTTACTGACTCTTGAGCCAATTGCCCTAAACCCTTAATGAAATCTATATGAACCTCTGCATTTTGGAAGATTTGGGGCCAGCGCCAAGCAAGCCCAGCATGAAGTCGCCATAAAGTTGCTGGCACTGCTTAGTGCTGGCTGTTCAAATGTCACTTTTCACGATGATGAATTGGAGGTGTGCCTTGGAGAGAGGCATTTGGTGTGTCATTTTTGCGAAGGATAGTCTCTAGACCCTTCCCCCTAGATGGGGGTCACAGTGTATGGACCCTTCCAGTCCTGCGAGTGCTTTATTCTCTAGAATATTCTCTCCAATAGAACTGATCTAGATACTCATATTCAGAGCAGAGAATGAAGTGACCATACCTCCCAGGAAGACTTGAGGGTCCCATCCCCCCTTTTTTCTTGTCTTTTTGAGACAGAGTCTCCCTGTAACCCAGCTGGCCTGCAACTTGCTATGTAGACCTGATTGGCTTCTATCTCACAGAGATCTGCCTGTCTCTGCCTCCTGAGTGCTGGGATTAAAGGCATGTACCACCATGCCTGGTCCCCATTCTCCATTCTTGGCAGACACAGGCAACCTGGACAGAAAGCCGAGAGCTCTCGTTTTCAAGCAGGCAGAGGAAGCAGAGAAAGTGACAACAGGAACACACGCAGTGAGGCTGTGAACTCTCCAAGCACACCTGGGCGACATGCTTCCTCCAGCAAGGCTATGCCTCCAAGGGCTTCAGGACACTTCCCATACAGTGCCATCACCTGGCAGACATTCAAATGCTTGAGCCTGTAGGGAACACTTCTTATCCAAATCCCCACAGTTGGCCACCCTAGCATGAAGTCCTGATTCTATCATTGGAGCACTTGTCCTTTGATAGGTTAATAATTATTTTTTTGCCATGGAGATCTCTATCACTTGCACTTCTCACCCTTCAGGTAAAAGTTAATTTTTTATAATTTCCATCAGCTTATTAAAGGAATCACAAAAGCTCAAATACCACTGTTATTACTATTACTATTATTATTATTATTATTATTATTATTTTAAATTTGGTGTTCTGTGAGCTCAGAGAACTCAGGTCAGGAATCGTTAAAGTAATTTCACCTCCTCCTTATAGATGTTAACTCTGAATTCTATTCTAGCAAAGGTTCTTGTAGTTTAAGCTGCACACACACTTCTACTTGAAAACATGATTTTGTAAACAAGGTTTCTATAAGCATATCTGGGAATAAGAACCCAAAGTAGGTCACACATAGAGAATAAATGTCTGTGAAATGGTCAATCCTAAGTGACATGTCTACAATGGAACCTCTACATGTAAGGCCCACAGAACTTGGCGGAACAAGGGGTAGAAAGAACTAATGCAGCTCTCAACTCTCATCAACAAAGTTTCCTCAGGCAACGGATGGCAATGAACACAAAGGGACACAAATGACCAAAGCATAGAGAATAAAAGTCTATAGAGTGTGTGTCCTTGGACACAACTCCTATATGAAATTTCACCCACCTAGATCTCAGGTTGAGGAAGAGGGACAGAAAGATTGTAAGAGCCAAGGAGAAGATGTATGACCACATGGAAATAGAGTCTTACAGGCTCCTGGGGCCTTACTCATATAAACCTACAGCAATGGTGTCAGCATGCAAAAGACCCATGCGAACTCGAGCAGACAAAAAAACCAGCATAGAATTGTAGAAATGGGCAGTAGGCCCCAATCTTAGCCAAAGAACTATTGGCAGCTGATTTAGTGCTGGGCGAGGAAGAGCTGATCGTTTTTAAGGGAGTGACTCTAGATGGGGCTGAGTAGACTCCAGTGGATGAACTTGCAGGGAGGAACATCTGGGGACATCTTGATCCCATAGGGCTTAACATAAATGACAAAATGAATGAAATCTAGTGGGAGGGGGGCTATGGGAGGGTGCTGATGGAGGTGTATAAATATGATTAGGATGTTGTACATGAAATACACAAAAATTCAATATAAAACTAACAAAAAGAGCCTAAAGTAACACTTTGGAAGAAGAAATGTGGAAATGGAAATGCTCTAGTGGTGAAAGTTCAACTTTTCTTCAAAATAGATATTCAGGAACTATCTAGCAACTGCTTAATGATTGCACTATGTTACGGTGAGGGACGGCACAGAGCTAAAAGGATGTCTCTGTTCAAAAGCAGCAGAATCTGGGGTAGGTAGTGAAGGGGTTTAAGGAATGCAGTCTCCATCCCAAGGCATTACCAACAATCTATTTCTCTTCTGTCTTCTTATTACTGCTGAGGACTGCAGCTTATTTGGCTACTTTCCTAGGTAGGGCAAATATTTCAACAGATGTGAGCTATGCCAACTATCACCCACAGGAAGGAGATTATAGAGGAAAGAACACCTGAGAGGAATTAAGGAAAAAAACAAACAAAATGGCACGTCAGAAAGGAGAGATCCGTGAACCACCGGCAGTTCATTTGTTTGCTGGAAATAGTTCAAATGGTATCTTCAAGGCTTCAGAGGCTTCTCCTGTACTAATGCATGTCTGCTGGTTGTCTAGATCTGGGAGGAGTGCAGAGCAGGGAGTTAGGTGTGCTGTGAGAATGTGAAGAGAAGATGGCTGCAGATCAACTGAATGTGTTGCGTCTGTGCAACCTTCAGTGAAGGAAGGCCGTGCAGTGTCATGGAACGAGACTAAGGGAAATAAACACGAATTCAACCCCTGATTGTCCTATCACTTGAACACATCAGTTACCTTTTCTGGGCATCAATTTTCTCAATTGTAAATGAGATGGTTATAAAGACCATAGAGATGTATTTAAAGCAAACACAACAGTAACAGGAACCCAGTACTTATCATTATTTATGTAAGTACTTACCTGCTGTGCTCCAAGCCTAGCTAAGTGCAGAGAATACAATGGGAAGCAAGAGAGACACCGTCCTTCCCCACATGAAGCTCAGAGTCTTGCAGGGGATGCACAGGAGTCAGCAAGAAACATGAAATGCAGACAGTGTGGTGAAGGCACGGGAGAGGAAAGAGAACTTCTAAACGAAGAGAACACTTGTGTTTGAGAACTCACGGTATCTCAGAGTTAGCCAGTGAGATAGCAGCATACCTGGGCAGTGTAAATGTGGCTAGAGAAAGTATATAAAAAAGATAATTTAAAGGGAAAGTGATCAATCAAAGCTTCCCTGAGAAGACACTTCTATAGGCTACCATCAATTTATTTATTTATTTATTTACTTAATGTACCAGTGTTTTGCTTGTATGTAACTATACTATGTGTGTATAATGAATGTCCATGAAGGCCAGAAGAGGGTATCAGAAGGATGTACAGAAGGTTGTTAGCTGCCATGTGAGTGCTGGGAACTGAACCTGGGTTCTTTGCAAGAGCAGCCAGTGCTCTTAACCGCTGAACCATCTCTTCTGCCCTGGTTACTGTCATTTTTAAATGTTATAATCCTGAGCTACCCATCTGGCGTCGTGGCCTCACGACTCTCCAGTAACCCTCAGCCTTTTCCCACTGTTAGTCTCTGAATCTGTGTCTGACAGCATTTTCTCTAGAACTCATGACATATGCAGCAGGCTTGAAGTGTCAGAACCCACCACCTCTCATGCAGGATCATTTGAGTGTGTTTTGAGCACCTTCTTGGATTGTTTGACAAAGTTAAGCCTCCTTAGCTCCTTGCAGAGTCAACTCCGTGCTCTGCCCTGCGCCGGCCGCCCTGCCCCTTCCCTTCGTTAGCCTCACTCCTTTACCTTTGTTTTTGCACTTGCCAAATAAAGTTCTTGCATAAAAATTTCTATTTCCACATTTGCTTCTGGAAGAACCCTAGGCAAATGCTTAGTAAGTGCTGCAGCTGGAGATAAATGCAGAGGCCAAACCTAATTCCTCTCTAACATGCTGCACAATTTTGAGAAGACCATTTAACCCCTCCAGCTAGTTTACTCCTCTGTGTAGTATGGATGCTAATAGTGACTCCCTATAAAGTATGTAAATACTAAATATTAAATATGTGTTGTCCCTACTCAGCATCTGCTATGTTACTATTATTAATATCACCTTTACTATAAATGATAACACAAATGAGCAGATAACTGAGAAAGGGTTGTGGGTACCAATGCCTGAGACACTCTCTTCTCAAATTCATTATGTTAAATGGCTAGCAGATTATTGTTATTACCTGGTTAGATAAGAGTACAACTAGGAAGATTTTAGCATTGATCCAAAGCCAAGAGAACTTCTTAGGTGCAGAAGGCAGGTTCTCTCTGAGCATCTTCCATGCTGTCTCCTGACCAGGTCTCATAGGACAGTCCCTGGAGCGTCCTGATCTGGGCTCGACTCTTCAAGCATTTTACTCTAATACAGTCTTTTTCACCTATTTCATCTCTTACTTATTCAACAAATCTTTATTGGCAAAGGCCATTTGTGGACATGCTTGAGCTAGTAGTCAGCCATAGGGAGGTAGAAGCCAGACTTCTTCCCAGTATCCACGAGCCCTCAATGGTCTCCTTCTCTATCTACCATCCAGGGCCACTCTGGTACTCTCTAAAGGATCATCTCTGTCTTCTCAATTCATTTCTATAGATAAATTGAGAGCACTTGTTTCTAGAATTTTCTGTGTGAATTATTTTCCCTCTCCAAAGGCTTGCTCTCTCCGTGTGGAATGAGAGTTTGCAATTGATAGCTCTTCCTTTGAGACAATGAAAGATCGCAACGAAAGGCAAAATAATATCTGCTTAAAGTCATTGCCAAGATGGTGTGACAACGGAGGCTCAAAGGCAAAGAGAGTGGAGCAAAGTAGAAAGCTGTCTTAACCCCCCAACCCCTTACCCCCCACCCCCCACCCCCCGTGATCGCATTGCCTCAAGACCCAGAGGTTTTAATTCGGATATTGCCTAGATAGAGGTTTTCTGCTGAAGGATAGAAACAAGAGGAGAGTTTGTGGTACCTGGTACTTCATGGGGTTGGAATGACAAGTTGGAGACTGAAGATCACAAACGCATGCTCAACTTTTCCCTTAAAACATTTGCTGGGGCTGGAGACATGGCCTCGAGGTTAAGAGCACTGACTGCTCTTAACCCGTTCGATCCCCAGCACCCACATGGCGGCTGAAAACCATCTTTAACTCCAGTTCCAGGGGAATCCGACGCCCTCTTCTGATCTCCGCGGCATTGCACGACACGGGTGCACAGACCTACATGCAGACAGTACATTCATACACATACGAAAATAAATAAAATTTAAAAATAAATTTAAAAAAATTTGCTGACTTCTTAAACTGTGTGGGTAGGTGTTTAAACTACGGAGGAAAAACTCCATGAATTACAGTGAAGTTTCCTGTAATAGATTGGGATTTCAGAGTAGAAGATTAGGGTTATAGAACATCTTCGAAAGGGGGAGTTCCCTAAAAATGCAGATACTTCATTTTCATTTTGTTTTGTTTTCTTCTCTAAGCAGATAGAGTAAAACTGTCAGTGTCTGGAGGAGTTAAACCCGAGTATAGGTATAATGAGATCCAGTCCCTCGCTCACTCCTTTACCTGGTGAATAGTCATTAAAGAGAATCAACAAAGCCAAGGCCTTTCTCATAATGTGTGGTGTGGCCTGCCAAGGACTCTGGCCATAAGACTACAGAAAAAAAGCAATAGAAACAAAACTGAAAATGACCTGCTATTATGGATATAGCTAATGGATAAGGACAAGAATATTCATGATTCAAATGTTGGAAGAAACAGAGGGAAGTATTCAGAAAATAGCTACAAAAATGGATGTTTTTCATTGGCTATTTAAAGTCTATAAAAATAATCAAATCTCTAGAGAGATAACTCGGTCAGGTAAAGTGCTTACCTAGCAAGCCTTAGGACCTGAGTTCATCCTCAGAAACTATGTAAAAATGCCAGGCCTGGTGGTGGACACTTGTAATCTCAATGCTGGGGAAGCTGAAGGGGGTTGGTAATCCCTGTGGCTAATTGCTGAAGTCCAGGCCAATGAAAGACCTTGTCTCAAAGGAGAGGAATGCATTCCTGTGGAATGCACTTGAGATTGTATTTTGGCCTCCACATGTACATGTACTCTCATGCTCATGAAAACAGACCCACATACACACAAAGCTTGCTCATGTGAATTTAAGAACCTGAGTTCAATCCCCAGAAGCTACACTGACATCGAGCACAAGACCCATGTTAGCTCAATCAGACAACGGCCCAAAGTGGTGTGAGGGGAAACGGTAGCAGGACAACCCTAGCCTGGGAACTGCTGGAAACTGATTATGATTGGGTCGGGGAGAGCAGACCTTCCTTAAGATCTCTAGATAAATTGACTAGTTGCCAGTGGATGAACTTGCACTGAAGAGTATCTGGATAAAATGGTTGACCATAAGGGATTTAGCATGTATGTCAGAGTGCATGAGGCCTCTCATGGAGGATGTAAGGTATGGGGGGGGAGGGGATCTATCTAAATTTGATTAAGAACTGTTGTATGAAATGTACAGACTCAATAAAAAATATTTAAAAATAAAATAAAACAGTAAGCTGGACCTGGTAGAACACGTCTGTTATCTCAGTGCAAAATGGGGAATAAGTGGTAGGTTGATTCTAGATCCCATTAAGGTACTCACATTATAATGGCACAGTTGCTTTCAGTTTGCATTACTACTAGGTATTTGGCGCTAGCATCCACAAATGAGGGATACCATTCATCATTTAAACGCTAAATTTCAGGGGCTGCAGAGATGGCTCAGTGGTTAAGGTGGCTCATGCAGAAAAACTGGGTTTGATTTCTAGCACCCACTATCTTCTGTAATTCCAGTTCCAGGGGATCAGACACTCTCTTCTGGCCCTCTGAGGGCACTACACAGCATGGATGCACCTACCTACATGCGGGCAATACACTCATACACATAAAATAAAATAAAATAAAATAAACATAATAAATAAAATATTAAAAAAGAAAACTCCAACAATGAGATCTCCCTGCAGGTAAACATGGACAAGGATCTTCAAAGAATAATCATAGACATACTCAAAGAAATCAAGGAATGTAAAGAACAAATCAAAGAACTAAAGGGAGAGAATGACCAACTCCAGAAGGAAATTGAAACATTGAAAAGATCCAACACTGAAATGGAAAAGGAAACTGACCAGTGAATCAAGGATCTAGAAGGAGAGAATAACAAGCTCAAGAAGGAAGTGAAAGTACTAAAGAAATCACAGGACGAAATGAAAAAGGAAATCGAACACTCATCCAATTAGCAGGAAAGGATGGGAGAAAGCTTCAGTAACAGATTGGAAGAAGCAGATAATATCAAGACTGGAAGATAACATGGAAGAACTGGAATTCTCAAGCAAAGATTATGAAAAATTTTAAAAACACAAGAGTGGAACAATCAGGAAATGTGGGACATTATGAAAAGACCAAACCTCCACATCATAGGGATAGAGGAAGAAGAATCCCAGGACAATAGTATTGATCAGATTTTCAACAGAATAATAGAAGAAAATTTCCCCAAACTGAAAAAAGACAAACCCATACAAATACAAATACAAGAAGCACATAGAACACCAAATAGATAAGATCAGAAAAGAAATTCCCCATGCCATATCATAGTTAAAACATTAGATGCCCAAAACAAAGGCAAAATACTGAAAGCCACAAGAGAAAAACACAAGTTACATATAAAGGAAAACCCATCAGAATTACCACTGACTTTTCAGTGCAAATGATGAAAGCCAGAAGAATGTGGACCAAAGTATCCCCAGTACTAAATAACCATACCAGACTTCAAACGATATTACACAGCTATAGTAATAAAAACAGCCTGGTACTGACACAAAAACAGACTAGTAGATCAATGGAACAAAATTGAAGATCCAAACCTGAGTACATGCAATTTCAGCCACCTGATATTTGACAAGGGGCCAAGAAGACTTAATGGAAGAAAGATAGCATCTTCAGCCAATGGTGCTGGCAAAACTAGATCACCACTTGTAGAAGGATGAAACTGAACCCCTACCTTTCACCATGTACAAAAATCAACTCCAAATAGATTAAAGACCTCATCGTGAAAAAAGAAACTCTGAAAGCTATAAAAGAAAATGTCAGCAGTAACCTACAAAATATGGATATAGGAAAATACTTTCTAAATCAGACAACAGCTATGTTGGAAACAAGCTCAACAATAGACAAATGGGATCTAATTAAACTCAAAGGCTTCTGTAAAGCAAAAGAAACAATCAAAGAAGTAAGGAGAAAACCCACAGAGTGGGAAGAAACTTTCACCAGTGATACATCTGACAGAGCATTAACATCTAGAAAATATAAACTACTCAAAAAACAAAGGATCAAGAAAATAAATGACTCACTCAGAAGATGTAGTAAAGAGCTGAACAGAGACTTCACAAATGAAGAAGTGAAGATGGCTGAGAAACATCTTAGAAAGTATTGCTTTCTAAGATGTTGCTAATAATTGCCAGGCATGGTGGCACATTTCTTTAATTCTAGCACTCGGGAGGCAGAGGCAGGCAGATCTTTGTGAGTTCAAGGCCAGCCTGGTCTACAGAGTGAGTTCCAGGCCAGCTGGGGCTACAGGGAGACCCTGTCTCGAAAAGACCAAAAAAAAAAAAAAAANTCACATTTAATGGCACATGTTGCTTTCAGTTTGCTATTACTACTAGGTATTTGGCTATACATCACAAATGAGGTATACCATTCATCATTTAAACGCTAAATTTCAGGGGCTGCAAACACGATGGCTCTGGTTAAGCGGTGAGTCATGCAGACAAAACTGGGTTTGACTTTTAGCACCCACTATCTTCTGTAATTTCAGTTCCAGGGGATCAGCCCCTCTCTTCTGCCTCATGAGGGCACTACACAGATGGATGCACCTACCTACATGCGGGCAATACACTTTCATACACATAAAATAAAATAAAATAAAATAAACATTAATAAATAAAATATTTAAAACAAAGAAAACCACAATCGGATCTCCTGCAGGTTCAACATGGACAAGGAATCTTCAAAAGAAAATCATAGAATTACTCACAAGACATCAAGGAATGTAAAGACACAAATCAAAGAACTAAAGGGAGAGAATGACCCACTCCAGAAGGAAATTGGAAACATGGAAAGATCCCAGTTGAAATGAACTGAATGAAAAGGAAACTGACCAGTGAATCAAGGATCTAGAAGAAGAGAGAGAATAACAAGTTCCATGAGGCAGGAAAGTACTACCAGAAATACAGGCCGAAATGAAAAAGGAAAATCGACACACTCATCCAATTACCAGGACAGGATGGGAAGAAAGCTTCAGTAAAGATTGGAAGAAGCGATACTTCAAGACTGGAAAGATAACACCTGAGAAGAACTGGATTCTCAAGCAAAAGATCATCGAAAAATTTAAAACAAAAGATGGAACAATCAAGGAATGTGGGGACCATTAGAAAAGACCAAACCTCCCATCATAGGGATGAGGAGAAGAAGAAACTCCAGGACAATGTATTGATCATGATTTTCAACAGATAATAGAAGAAAATTTCCCCAAACTGAAAAAAGACAACCCATACAATACCAATACAAGACGCACATAGACAACCACATAGAAGATCAGAAAAGAAACTTCCCATGCCCATATCATAGTTAAAACATTAGATGCCCAAAAAACAAGGCAAAATACTGAAAGCCCACAAGGAACAAACCACAAGTTACATATAAGGAAAACCCATCAGAATTACCACGACTTTCAGTGAAAATGATGAAGCCAGAAAGAATGTGGACCAAGTATCCCAGTACTAAAATAACCATACCAGACTTCAACGGATATTATAAGGCTATAGTAAAAATAAAAAAACAGCCTGGTACTGACACAAAAACAGATGTAGACAGATGGAACAAATTGAAGATCCAAACCGTGAGTACATGCCAATTTCAGCCACCTGCATATTTAAACAGGGGCCAAGCAGACTTAATGAAGAAAGGTATAGCATCTTCAGCCATGGTTGTCTGGACAAAAACTAGATCACCCACTTGCTGAACAGGATGAAAACTGCACCCTACCTTTCCCCTGTCAAAAACAACTCCAAATACGATTAAAACCTCATCGTGAAAAAAGAAACTCTGAAAAGCATAAAAAAATGTCAGCAGTAACCACAAAAATAGGATTATAGAAAAATACTTTCTAAATCAGACAACAGCTATGTTGGAAACAAGCCAACAATACGGACAATGGGATCTATAAACTCAGGCTTCTGTCAAGCAAAACGAAACGACTAAAGAGTAAGAGAGAACAACCCACAGAGTGGGAAGAAAACTTTCACCAGTGATACTCTGGACAGAGCAATTAACATCAGAAATATAAACTACTCAAAAAACACAAAGGACAAGAAAATAAAATGACTCACTCAGAAGATTTAGTAAAGAGACGGACAGGAGACTTCACAAATGAAGAAGTGAAGATTGGCTGAGAAAATCTTAGAAAGTATTCTTTTAAGATGTTGCTACTAATTGCCAGCATGTGGCACCATTTCTTTTAATTCTAGCACATCGGGAGGCAGCGGCAGGCAGATCTTTGTGGTCAGGCCAGCCTGGTCTACAGAGTGATTTCAGGCAGCTGGGGCTACAGGGGACCCTGTCTCGAAAAGGACCAAAAACAAAAATAAAAAAAAAAAAAAAAAAGACTGTTGCTACATAATTATCGGATGCAGCAAATTAAACAAGCCAGTTTCCCTTATTCTTAGCCAGTTTACCCCAGGATAAAATGCCAAGATTAGAGAAAAACAAATGACACAAATGCTGGAGAGGTTGTGGGGAAAGGGGAACACTCATTCACTGCGTCTGAGATTGAACCCCTAGGAAAAGTGTAGAGAGAACTCTAGAAAAGACTCCAAAATGAACCTACCACCTGACCCCATACCACTCCTGGGTATACACCCACAGATTAACACTTGTCCAGACGAAACATGCAAACCACATTTACTTGCATTCTCTTCACAAACGCAAGAGCTGAGAACCAACCCATGTGTCCCTCAACCAACAATGTGATAGATACAGAATGTGGTACATCTACACATGGATTCTTGAGCAGAGTATAAGAACAGATGACACTACATGACCTTTGCAGGTAAATGGATGGGGACTAGAAGCCATTCTGTAAATGAAGTGAAGCACACAGTCCAGAAAAAACAAAACAAGAATGGTCATCCCATCATTTGTGGATGCTACAGACTCCCAATGCCTATGTTGTAAGGAAAACTGAGCAATGTTCTGTATACATTCTGTGTTATCTGAACGCAACTGTACTGTTAAAATGTGATCCCCTGCAGAGGTTGTAGAATTAAACCTATCATTTATTTTCAGACTTTGTAAATTTTGGTATATGGGTGGAGGGTATGTATTCAGTATTTAGGTAATGTAAAATTAAAGGAAAAAACATGTGAGTCCTAAACATGCTTTGCAATTACCTTATAGTTTATTTTCAGACGTATAATTTTGTACTGTGTGACATATATATATATATATATATATATATATATGCATATTTTGGTGCAATACAAATTGGAGGGAACAAAAATAGGGTCAAAGAGCTGACTGAGACAGTAAACTTCTTCCCCAAACAATAAATCTCTGCATAGAAAAACCTTAAAAAGACTGAGAAAAGGATGCAAGACATGTATGGCAGAATGCATGAACTCGGGTGGGGTGGGAGCATGGAAGGCGAATGAGTGTAAATTGGATTCAGAAATGTTGTATGAGATGCACAAAACTTCAATAAAATATTAAAAAAAAAACAGATGAGGTAGCAATTGACCAATGGGAAGGAGATCTGTGAATACTAGTCAGAATACATAAAATGAAAATACTAGAAAGGTCCAGGAAAGAAAAACTACTAGAAACTAAAGACAAGAAAAATTTAAAAAATAACAAGAGAGAAAAGACATGATCTCCAAAGAATGACAATAAGATCGAGATCTCTCAACAGCCATGAGGAAACTAGAAATGACTGACTTCTTCAAATTGATGGTAGAAAATAACTGCTAACCTGGGATTTTTTTTTAAAAAGATGTTCTCTAAAAAAGTGAAAATAAAGTAAACATGTTTATGTTTATGGTTTGTTTTTGTTTTTTTTTTTTTTCTGAGACAGGGAGGGTCTCCCTGTAACCACAGCTAGCCTGGAACTCACTGTGTAGTCCAGGTTGGCCTCAATCTCACAGAGATCCTTCTACCTCTGCTTCTCAAACGCTAGGATTAAAGGTGTGCACAGCCACAACTGGCCTGGAGTAAACGCATTTTAACATAAGTAAATCTTGAAAGATTATTTTATTTTATTTTATTTTTTATGTGTATGAATGTACTGTCTGCATGTAGGTCTGTGCACCCGTGTCGTGCAATGCTGCAGAGGTCAGAAGAGGGCGTCGGATTCCTCTGGAACTGGAGTTCTCCTGGAAACGGAGTTACAGACGGTTCTCAGCCGCCATGTGGGTGCTGGGGATCGAACCCGGGTCCTCAGAAAGAGCGGTCGGCGCTCTTAACCGCTAGGCCATCCCTCCAGCCCCAGGAATTTTTTTTATTATCAGACCTAAACAAGAGATACAGCCAGCCCAGAACTGTGGAAAAGGTTGGCAGGCCCCACTCTTAGCTGAACTATTAAGCAGCTGAGTACTCCTGGGTAAGGAAGAGCTGATCTGTAAGGGAGTGACTCTAGATAGTCTGACTAGACCCCAGAGGTTGAACTTGCACTGAGGAAGGTCAGGGAACACTCACTTGACTCAGTAGGCCTTAACATAAATGACAGAATGCATGAAATTCAGGGGAGGGGCTATGGGAGGGTGCCGATGGGGAAGGGGGTGTAAGATAATTAAGATATTGTATATGAAATACACAAAAATTCTATAAAAAATAAAAATATGTACTCTAAAGAGTATCCTTTAGGCAGAAGAAAAATTATTATAGATAGATATAACCCCAAAGATGTCTGTAACCACACTTAGTATAACTAGATTATATATTAAAATTAAAATATTCATATGGCAAACTGAGCAACGTCAATGTGATCTGAAAACTGTGCTCTTATATTATGAATCCCTTAAAATATAATAAAAAAATTTAATGAGAAAATAATAAAATATTCAAGTTATTAGAATGCACTAAAAATCAAAGCACAGCTATGTTACGCCTATAAAAAATATAGAGATATATGCTGGAGAGCTGGTACAGCCGTTAAAGGCTCAGGCTCACAACCAAGACATGTATACAGAGAGATATTGGGGTCCCTGGGGTTGGAGAGATGGCTAAATAGAGAAGATGTCTGTATGCAAGCCTGAGGATCCGAGTTTGGCTCTCCAGCAGTCATTTAAAGGCAAGGAATGGAAGCATGTGTCAGTGCTGGGGACTGGAGGATCCTAGAACTCAAATCCAGCCGGCATGGCTGAAATGATGAACTCCAGGTTCAGTGGAAGAGTCTCTGAAAAAAATAGATGAATAATGGTGGAGGAAGACCAGCGACATGGACTTCTGGACTCCACACACGTGTACACATGTGCATGTGCATCTATACATGCATGCACACACCTATATGAATATGCACATACATGGACACATTCACACACAAATATTTGGGCTCTGAAAGACTAAAGATAAAATAGCAAGATGCATCATGTAAGTGCTAGATGAAAGAAAAATAGCTCTGCTAGAATCAGGCAGTAGAGTCTACAAACAGTAAGGTTATTAGAGAAGAAGCAAAATACCTCATATTGCTAGAGGGGTTAATCTACCAAAAGTATCATACTTTTAATTAAGTATGAATAAACAACATTGCTTTAAAAATACCCCCCAAAAGACAAAATAGAAAAGCTTCATCATGGTGAGTGTTCTAGTTTCTCTTCCATTGCTGTGACAAAACACTCTGACAGACACAAACTTGGGGAGGAAATGGTTTATTCAGCTTACATCTCCTGGGTCACAGTTCATCCTTAGGGAGCCCAAGGCAGGTTCTAATCTTCATTTCCAGGTAGTGGAAAAAGAAAAACATTATGGAGGGAAAAATAAAATCTCTAGAAATCAAACAAGCAAAAAGCAAAATACAGTAAAGAAAATTAGCACCACAAGTTAGCCTTGAAAGAATTTGTGAGTTAAGGAACTCTTGGCAAATTCATCAAAAAAGTAAGTGAGAAACTACAGAGGATCATAATCAGGACTCAAAGGGGGCATTCCTAGACTTTAGAAAGACAGTGACAGTAGCATATGGACTTCTCTAATGTAAGTAAATGTGATCATTATGATGAAATGGACAAATTGAGTGAAAAAACACAAGTGAAAACTAACCAAAAAAGGAGATAAATCTTTAAGAGCCTAGGAGAAGAAATTGAATCAATTATAAAAACTATTCCTCCCAAAGAACGTACACTTTGGGTTTAACTAGTGTCACTAGTATATTCTTCCGAATAGAAAAAGAACAAATAAACTGAATCTGAGAATTTCTTTTAGAGACTAAAACAAGAAAATTCAGGGGCGAGAGAGATGACACTGTGGTTAAGAAAACCGGCTCTTCTTGCAGAGGACCTGGGTTCAATTCCCTGCCTCCACATGGCAACTAACAACCATCCATAACTCCAGTTCCAGGAGATCTTACGCCCTCTTCTGACATCCTCCGGCATTGTATGACATGGGTGCAGTTATATACATGCAGGCAATACACTCATACCCATAAAATAAAATACGCTATTTCTTAAAGAAAAGCAGAGTCAGTTCTGGTCTCTTTTTAGAATAACCTACAAACCAAAGTAGAACAAGGAATTAATGAGTAGGAAACATTACAGAAACTGGCTCTCTTGAACATGAGAGAAATCCATATAATACAGGAATTATGAGCCATATTGTGTATTTATTACAGTCTAATTATTATGCAATAAGGATAATACATTATTATCAAGTAGAGTTTATCCCCACAATAAAATTTAACTTTATGCCCACGTAGAGTTTAACATTTGATTAGCAATCTTTGAAATGTATTACATTAATAGAAAAGAGTAAGGTAAAATCATATGATCATAGTAAAGAAAAAGAGCTCAAAATGTAAAATCAAATTGTGATTTTAAAAGTCTTCAATAAGGTAATATTAGAAATTTTTTTCTAACTTGCAAAGAATATCTAAAATCCTACAGCAAACAGCATTATCTCAATGTCAAATAGTAAAACATTTCCCCGTAACATCAAAACATCATTTCAAAAATTTTGCTTGGTCAATTAGATATCCAGATAGATGGATAAAAATTTATCATAAATCTATATTGTAAAGCCATACATGATGTCAGTTACAGGCATATTTTTAGACCTGGAACTTGAACTGTATGTTAGACCAAATGAACCTGCCAGCCACGGGACATATGACTCACCACCTGCAGAATACGTACTCTTCTCAAGTACGCACAGAGCATTCCTTAGGATACGCCATTTGTTGGGACACAAAATAAGACTTAAGAAATTTAAGAACACTGGAATTGTATCAAGTATCTTTTTGAACCACAATACGGTGTGAAATTAAAAGATATTAGGATTTTTGAAAATGTAGAACTCTGGCTTGAATTTGAAACGCTCTCACGTGTCCGCAGCTTATGGTACCACTTTGTTTTATTTTATTTTATTTTTTTGTCTTTTCGAGACAGGGTCTCCCTGTAGCCCCAGCTGTCCTGGAACTCACTCTGTAGACCAGGCTGGCCTTGAACTCACAGAGATCCGCCTGCCTCTGCCTCCCAAGTGCTAGGATTAAAGGCGTGCGCCAACTATTTTGAAGTCTGAAGAACCTTTAGAAGATGGAGCCTACTAGCCAGAAGCAAGATAGCAGAGGTTTCCTTCCTCACCCAAGTTCTGACCTGCATTCTGATTCCTGCCTGTGAAGGTGAGCAAGCAGCCATCTCATGCACCCCCACCATGGACAGAGCTGCTCCCTCTGCTATGCCCTCTCTGCTGAGGTGAACTACAATCTCTCTGAGAAACAGTGTTTGATGATTAATCTTGGTTGTCAACTAGATGGTATTTAGGGTCAATGTGAAAGCAAACTTCTGGTCATATCTGTAAAGGAAGAAGGCCCACCCTATATAGAGAGGAGTCATTCCAGAGGGCGGGGTTACAAATGAAATTAAAAGGAGAAAGCAAGCCTAGCAGCAGCGTTTGTCACTTCCTGATTCCTGCCTACAGATGTAGTATGAGCAGTTAGAACCTCAGGCCCCTGCTACCCTGACTTCTCCACCATGATGGGCTGAATTCTACCAGACATTTAAAGCAATACCAATCCTTCTTAAGCTCCTCTAAAAAATTCAGAGAGACTATTTCCAAACCCATTTTATAAGACCAGCATTAACCTGATACCAAATCCAGACAGGACGGTATAAGAAAAAAAATCAGATTGCCTTTAAATTCCAGGACTTATGAGGCAGAGGCAGGGCAATCTCTCTGAGGTTGAGGGAAGCCTGCTCTGCATAGCAAGTTTCAGGTCACCAGGAGCTACAGGAAGATGCTGTCTTTAAAAAAAAAAAACGAAAGGAAAAAAAAGAACAGAAAAAAAAATCACAGACCAATATCGCTGATGAGTATAAATGGAAAAATCTTCAACAAGATACTAGCAAGCTGAATTTGGCAACACAGTAAAAAGAACGTCTACCATGATCAAGTGATGAGTCAGTGCACACAAATCAATAACGTGATATATCACGTTAAAGCAATGAAAAACAAACCATCTAAACATCTCAGTAGGTGCAGAAAGGCATTTGACAAGTTTCAACGTATTTTTCTGATTTAAACCTCTTAATAAGTTAGGTGTGGGAAGAATGTATCTCAGCAGAAACAAAGGCCATAAACAATAAACCCGGAGTCAACATCATACTTAATGGGAAAAGGTCAAAACCTTTTCTCTAAAAACAGCTTCCTCATGGACAAAACAAAGATGGTCACTCTTGTCACTTTTATTCAATACAGTACTGAAAGTTCTAGTCAAAGAAAGGCAAGAAAATAAACAAAAGGGATATATGTATTCGTTTGTTCTTTATTAGTACAACGAGCCTGAGCACATTATGAAATATGTTAGCTCATAATCTGGACATTCAAGAGTCAGGCACTGGTATCGGCTCAGCTCCATGGAGAGCCTCACATGGATGGTATCAGGGTCCCATGAGACCTCCCTTAGTCTCTTCTGAACAGGACACCATAATGACCGCACTAGCTTCCAGCTCTTAAAGGCTCCATTATGTCAGCACTGTCACATGAATTGTTGGATGACAAACCAAACCTTAACCATAGCAGCTTCCAAGTTCACTAGTCAGGCTTAGCAGCACACGGCTTTAGTCCCAGCATTTGGGAAGCACAGGCAGGTAGATCTCCATGGGATCCAGGTCAGCCTGATCTATTTAGCAAGTGCCAGGCTAGGTGGGGCTATAAGGAGACCCTGTTTCCAAAAACAAGTAAAAACAAAAACAAAACAGAACAAAAAAACTAGTGGAACTAAAAATGAATTAAATAAAGTTGCAAGATACAAAATCAATGTACAAAGTTAGTACTCCTATATTTCTTTTTTTTATCCTGATTTTTAAATTTTTTTCACATAAATTTATTTATTTATTTATTTTTAACAAATCTAGACCCGTGTTCCCGCCCATTCCCCCACCCCGCCAGAGCTCATGCATTCTGCCAAACATGCTTTTCGTCTCTTAGTCTTTCTCAATATTTTCCATGGGGAAGTTGACTGTTTTGAGCAGAAGTTCACTGTTTCAGTCAGTTCTTTGATGCAGTCTTTTCTGTTGTTGTTGTTGTTGTTGTTGTTTCCAAAATGCATTACGCCCAACTGCTTTGTACAAAAGCTCAGGGGGCCAAACACAAGAAATACTTACAACTGGGAAATTGGCACTAGCATCCACAGATGAGGGATACCATTCGTCGTTTGTTCTTCTGGGACTGTGTTACTTCACTCAGCATGATGTCCTCTAGCTCCAGCCATTTTCCTGCAAAGCTCGTGATGTCATCTTTCTTTACTGCTGCATAGAACTCCATTGCGTTGATGTACCACATTTTCTCTATCCACTCGTCAGTTGAGGGGCATTTAGGTTGTACTCCTATATTTCAACAATGAACTATCTTAAAAGGATATTTTAAAAATCTCATTTACAACTGCTATAATAAAAATTGTTTAGAAAATATTTAGCTACGGAGACAAAAGACTTATAGACTACACCTATAAATCGTTGATAATAGAAATTGAAGGAGACACAAATTTTTAAAATCTCTAATCATGAATTTAAATAATTAATGTTCTTAAAATTTCCATTTTTATCTAAAGTGATCTAAAGCTTCAATGCAATTCCTATAAAAATTCAAATGGTGTTATTCACATAAGTAAAAGAAAATTCTGCAATTCACAAGGAACCACAAAATGCCTTCCAAACCAAAGCAATCTTGAGCAAAAAGAATAATTGAGGTATAATAGAGCCTGATTATAAAATCTGCTGTAAACCGATGGCTCTAAAATGTCTTTATTAACATAAAAGAAGAACAGAGAACAGAAAGCCCAGAAAGTAACATTTTATGATTACGAGTTTTGACAAAAATACCAATGAAGAAAAAATAGTTTCTTCAATAAATGATGCTGGGAAAACTCAATATCAGTATTGAAAAGAATGAAATAGCTCTTCAGGTCATAACATATACAAAATCAACTCAAAACAGATCAAGAACAATGGATTAAGTACTTAAATATAAGTTTGCAAATTGTAAAAGCACTAAGAAAAATCGAAGGAGAAAGCTCCATGATATTTTTTAGGCTACAGGGGTTTTTTTGACCCATGATCCCAAAATCACATGCAAGAAAAGCAAAAATAGCAATTTGAAGGACTAGAAATATTCTGCATAGCAAAGGAAGCGATCAGCACAATCGACACAGCGAAAACAAACTAGTAGGAAATTTATTTATTTATTTATTTATTTATTTATTTATTTATTTATTTATTTATTTGTTTGTTTGTTTGTTTGTTTGTTTATTGTCTTTTCGAGACAGGGTCTCCCTGTAGCCCCAGCTGTCCTGGAATTCACTCTGTAGACCAGGCTGGTCTTGAACTCACAAAGATCTGCCTGCCTCTGCCTCCCAAGTGCTAGGATTAAAGGCGTGCGCCACCACACCCGGTCAGGAAATATTTAGAGTCTATACACTAGATAAGGAGTTAACGTCTGACAGATATATAAAACACAAATCAAATTAAGAAAAATTGGGGCTGGAGAGATGGCCTAGCGGTTAAGAGCGCTGACTGCTCTTGCAGAGGACCCGAGTTTGATCCGCAGCACCCACATGATGGCTGAGAACCGTCCTTGACTCCAGTTCCGGGGAATCCGACGCCCTCTGCTGACCTCCGCATCACTGAACAACACGGGTGCACAGACCTACATGCAGACAGTACATTCATATGCATAAAAATAAATAAAATTAAATAAAAAAATTAAAAAAAAGAAAAATTAGGACAATTAAAAATGACAAAGAACCAGATTAGATCTTTCTCAAAAGAAGACATGCTGGGGCTGGAGAGATGGCTCAGCAGTTAAGAACACTGACTGCTCTTGCAGAGGACCCAGGTTCAATTTCCAGCACCCACATGGTGGCTAACGGCCATCTGTAACTCCAGCTCCAGGGGAATCTGACACCTTCTGCTCACTCTGTGGGCATTTCACAACACAGGTGCACTTACACACATGCAGGCAATACACTCAACACTAAAAATAAAAATAATAAAAAAAGAAGATATGCAAATAGCAAGCAGCCATATGAAACAATGTTCAACATTACTAATCACTAGGAAAATGTAAATTGAAACCACAATGAGATACCATCTTATACCTGTTGGGATGGCTAGTATCAAAAAGAATAAAGATAGCAAGTGTTTGTTACATTGCTGAGAAGAGCTAATCCTTGTGCATCTTTGGCGGGAATATAAATGAGTACAGTAATCATGGAAAACAGTACAGAAATTTTTGAAAAGAGTAAAAATAGAAATGTGATCTGGCAAATCCAGTGTTGGCTATAAATCCAAAGACACGAAATCAGGGTGTCCAAAAGATATTTCCCCTTCCAGGTTCACTGTAGCAGAATCCACCATAGCTGGGATAACCGGGATACGAAATCAATCCATGTGTACCCGTCAATGCATGCATGGATAGGGGAAATGTGATGCATACACACAATGGAATGCTATGTAGCCTGCAAGAAGAAGGAAACCTCACTGAAACAACATTGGTGTGCCTAGAGGACATTGTGTTAAATGAAATAAGCAGGAAAGACAAACTGTGTGATTTCATTTATGTGTCAAACATTATGAAGTCAAACATATCAATGAGATAATAAAATAATGATTACCAAAAGAAATGGAGGCTGGGGAAATGTTGGACAAAGGGCATAGAATTCAGTTAGACAAGAGATCTCTTGTATGTCATGGTGACTATAACTAATAACAATATATTATATATCTAAACTTAACAAAAGAATAGATGTTTTCTTATTTCCATCACAAACAGAAAATAAAGCAATGCATTTAACATACATCAAATAATAGCTTGACTTAGCTATTATATATATAATATATTACATATATTTTTTTAAATTTTTTTTAATTTTATTTATTTTCGTGTGTGTATGAATGTATTGTCTGCATGTAAGTCTGTGCACCCATAATGTGCAATGCCGTGGAGGTCAGAAGAGGGTGTCGGACTCCCCTGGAACTGGAGCTCTCCTGGAAATATGTATGTGTGTGTTAACCAACTTAAATATAAACTATTTTACTTGTCCATTAAGTAATTTATTTTTTTATTGATGCTTTGTGTATTTCATACATCATTTTCCAATTCAGTTCAGGCATATTTCCCTTTCCCTTCCCCCCACCCCACCCCATCCCACATCATGCATTCTGCCATAACTGTCCTGCATCTTTCAGTTTTTTTTTTCATTTTTTAGCAATACGTGATAATTTATGAGTACAAGCATCCTTCATGTAAAACCAATTTGCAGGCAGTTGTGCCCAAACCCACACAGCCCATGGGTCCCACCATCCAGCGGGAGTGGGGGGGATGGGGGGGGTGGGCTTGTATGTTCAAGCAAATTGATCAAATGAGTGTCCAGACTATATTGCTGTAGTTTCACCATTCACCCCAATCGCAGCCCTTACATTCTACCATGCTCTGTGTCTGTCTCTTTGTTTTCCTTTGGCTGTTCCATAGGCCAGGCTAGCTGGCCCTTGAGCTTCTAGGAACGCCTGTCGCTGTCTCTCGTCTTGCTGTGGAGCACCCAGATTACACCTGCCCACTACCTTGCCTGGCTTTTACATAGATTCTAGGGCTTCAAACAGATCTTCATGCCTACATAGCAAGCACTTTACACAATGAGCCATGTCCCCTGCCTGTTTTTTTATTTTATTTTATTTATTTTCATATGTTTGAACATACTGTCTGCATGTAGGTTTGTGCACCCGTGTCATGCAATGCCGCAGAGGTCAGAAGAGGGTGTCGGATTCCCCTGGAACTGGAGTTAAAGACGGTTTTTAGCTGCCATGTGGGTGCTGGGGATGGAACCTGGGTCCTCTGCAAGAACCGTTGTTGCTCTTAACTGCGAGGCCATCTCTCCAGCCCCCTGTTTTTGTTTTTCAACAATGTCTCTCTCTCTGTGTAGCCAAGCTGGCCTCCAACTGGGGTCAACCTCATACCTCAGCCTCTCAAGTGCTGGTACTACAGCCAAAGTACTGATTATTAACAAAATATAATATTTAATAAGCATATTAAAATTCAATTTAATTAGTCATTAAGGAACTGCAGTTAAAACACAATGTACCTCACCAAGTATTAATAAGGATGCTGATAGAGCTACTGAATAGAGCTGAATAGAGCTCTCTTGAATAGAGTTGCACTCAGTTTAACACTTGGTTGTTATTTTCTTGAAATGCTTAATTTTTGTAGTATACTCTTTCTTACAAAGTTTTATAGAAAGTACTTTCCTTTTTAGTAGTCAAAAGAAGAAGAAAGGCAATAGAAAATACTGGCGGGGCTGGAGAGATGGCCTAGCGGTTAAGAGCTCCGACTGATTTGCAGAGGACCCGGGTTCAATCCCCAGCACCCACATGGCAGCTAAGAACCGTTTTTTAACTCCAGTTCCAGGGGAATCTGACACCTCTTCTGACCTCTGCGGCATTGCACGACACGGGTGCACAGACCTACATGCAGACAGTACATTCATACATGTAAAAAAAAATAAATTTAAAAAAGGAAATACTGGCAAAGATGTGGAGCAACTGGAACATTCACGTACTGCTGGTGGACACACAGTCATCCAAATGCTCTGAAAACAATTCAGTGATTTTTACAAACTGAATATAGGATCACACAGACTGCCACTTCTATTGCTGAGTGCATGTTCAAAACATATGCGTACATATATGAATAGTCATAGTAATTCGATTTGAAGCTCTGAGCCAGAAGCAATGCAAATGTCAACCAATAGTAAAATATGTAAATATACTATGATGATTCCATGAAAATACCATAATCATTGAGAGTGAAATTTATTATAAATCAGTTCCACCACACAAACTGGAGTGAAAGAAGGCAGACACATAGAAAAGGAATACAATATATGATTCCAGTTATACAAACTTTAGAAAGAGGTGATCAGTTGTTTTAGAATTTCACATAGTCCTGGGTAGGAAGCAGAGCTGGGAAGGAGATCTGAAAAGGAATTGCCTGCTGGCAACGTTTCTTGACACTAATCGCTCTGTGAAACTTCATTGATTTGTATAATTGATTTGCATGTTTCTTGGTAATTATAATGCTATAATTTAACAAATGTGCTAAAACAATAAGAATTTGAAAATCAAATCTTTCACTTTTTGCTTTTGTAACCATTTTTTTTTTCTGGAATTAACATGGCTAAGAAAGTTAGTCTGAATACTGACTCTCAAAGCTCCATCTTTCCTAGTTCTTTGATATGGTTTGTAAACTTTCTGCATCCAAGTTTCCTCATCAGTGAAATGGAAATAAAATAAGTACTCATCCTGTAAGATTGCTGGGTTGATTAAATGAAACAATATATACAAAATGGTCAGAATAATGTCAAGCACGTAAGAAGGATGCATACATAAATGTAAGTTGTTGCTATTGCTACTATTTTTGCCCAATTCTCTCTAGGCAGTGAATGATTCTTACTTGAAGAAATGGAAATGAGAAATCACAGTATATTTAAAAAATATATCATCATGTTTTCAGAATCAAAGACTTGGTCTTGAAAGTCTCTTGTGCTTCTTACAGACTCAAATGGAGAAGTAGAGAGGAGATTGGAGCGTGGAGAGATGGCCGGGTTGGTGAAGTGCTTGCTGTGCCAGCATAAGGACCTGAGCTTGGAGCCTCAGCATCCACAGAAGATGGACACAGCTGTGCGCACCCGTAATCCCAGGGCTAAAGAAGCAGGGACCCTATCTAAAAACAATAGGTAAACTCTTTAATAGGATTTAAGGTCCACTTCCTAGGATGGACTCTGCACCAGACATTGATATCAGGTTCAGGAATCAGAGACTAGACAGGTCGCAGGACATAGAGGAGAACCTAACACCGCTTTCTACTAAATACTTACCATATTAAACTGACTCTCAGTGACCCGTTGATTAGTGCATCTCTCAACTATCACCAGAGAAGCTTCCTTAGGCAGCAGATGGTAATTAACACAGAAATCCACGGTTGGCCAACACAAAGAGAACAAGAGAATACAGAGTTCTCAGCCCTCAGTAGGACAGCTATGTCAAACTTGTGTTCCCAAGGCTCAGGGATCATTGCCGAAGAGAGGATAGAAAGACCCCAAGTGCCTGGGCTGGTGCTCCGATGGCCAGAAGGAAGCGGTTTTCCAGACGGTTGGTCAGTTACTTGTGTGAACCCACAGCAATGCTGACAGCGTACACAAGTTCCATGAAAGCTCAAACCAGAAAAGAACAATCCCAGCATAGACATGAGGAAGTGGTTAAGAAGCACCAACCCCACGTAAGGAAACTGTGGCAACAGATGGGTGCTGGGAGGGACAGAGTCAGTCTCTTTCAAGCATGGTACTCTAGGTAGGTTCAGTGTGGGATGGACCCATACTGAAGGACCTTTGAAGACCAAATTAGACTCTATAGGCCATATATATATATATATATATTTAAATTGGGCTGGAATCAATACAAGGAAATGGGGATAGAAAAGAGGATCCAAGTACCATCAAATTATATTATATTTATTATGTTATATTAATTCAATTTTAAGATGTAAAAGATGCAATACAATAGATTGAGGTAAGATACTCTGGATTATTATGCAGAATATATTTTCTTCATTTCAAAATTATAACCGCACAATAAATATTAAAAATTGAAAAAATTAGGTGAAGAGTGATGAAGAAAATACCTGAAATTGACCTCTGCCCTTCACATACATGCACACATACACAGGCATACACACATGTGCACATCCACTGCATGAATGAGCATCTACCCACACGTACAACATATGCAAACACATACACAAAACCAGAGACTGAGAGCTTGGGTCCTGAGGGAAACCCCAACATTCATTAGGGGACTATCCAATTGAACATCAAAATAGGTTCACCTGCATTTCCCAATAGTCTATTCATCAGACATAAATGTGCCCTGAGGGAAGCCCCTACAATCAGTAAAGGGACTATCTAATTGAATGTCAAAATATGTTCACATGCATTTGCCAATGGTCTCTTTGTCAGACATAAGGTATGAAGCAGATCATTCAGAGAAAAGAAACTTTCATGGCCTTGGCACAAGAACATTGGGGGTACCATATTTTCATTGGAGTATTTCATCCCCTTGGCTATGAATTCTTCCTCAGCTCCACCATTTGGGAATTCTAATACCTTAAATGCTAGCTCTGTTCCTGTGTCTTTGGATGCTCGCCAAGCTAATCCCCCAACATTGAAGAGTAATATGAAATTAAACAGCATGAAAAAGGAATAATAATTTTGTTCTACATATAAGGCTTAGGGTCAGTACTACCTTTATAAAATAGTGTGGTTTGGGTTTCTGGCAGCTGCGTAATAGTTTTTCCCCCCACCGTGTCTTTACTGCCCCCCCCACACTACCACATCATTTAACTATTTATTCAGTTTAGCTAAATTGTCTGAGGAACTGTGCCAGAAACTGCTATTAGGAAGGTAATCTTACTTTCCCCAGAGTAACTAGAGGATCCTCCAAGTGGTTTTCTCTGTAGTTTTTTTAAGTCTTAACAAAGAATCTCACTTTTGCTTTTCTTATTGAAATGAGATAAGGAATCAAAGTTCCAAAGAGATTGCATCATCACGCGGTGTGATGGGAGTTGAATTAGAATCCACCAAAGATCTCTCTATAATCAGATACTAAGGGTCTTATTTAAGTTAAAAAGACAAGAAGGTAGATGAACAGTTGAGAGTTGGAGGTCTTCAGGTACATCTCAGATGAGAGTAACTGTCGGTCTATGGATAATATCTGTTGCATTCAGGTAGAGAACGTGGGCTCCTTCTGAATTATCCTGGATGAGGCTAGGGACTACCTCTGCTTTTAAGGAGCTTTAAATACCAACATGTCTAGTCTTTTAATTTTCATCCATCATCAAAAGCAAAAGCAGGTTAATAAGGACTAAGCTTCAGTGGTCAGATTGAAGTGGAGATTCCTTGCTTGCCAACAAGGATTGTTCTTAATTTCAATAATTTGATGAACATGTCTAAGAGACTTTGGGATGCTAGAGACAATAGCCACAAGGGAGGAGAAATTTTTCTCACCTGCAGAGACCATTGATATTATGCCAGTTGTGGTGACTCAGTTTCCCTCTATGCAAGCATCTTCTTTTCTTCTCTCCTGGGAAAGATTTCCCATTTCTCTAAACTTTTCAGCTTCAACAACTCTTTGGAGTGTTCAAAAGATTCACTTGATATATGTCTGCTTTAATCAGCCATATTTCCTTTCAAGTATTACAGTAAGTCAATTTTCCTTTAAAAGATAATTGAAAATGAGGCTGATATTTTAGAACCACCATGACTCCTTGTTTGTAGATGGGTCAGAGTGAGGGATATTGATCTCTTCTTTGTCTATGAGACATTATTCTGTGCAATAGTGGAGAATTAATGAAGGAATCAATATATAAGCTAATGATCTTTAAGACAGACATGGACTGATTCTAAAACGGGACATTTTCAGAAAACAACTGAGTATCTTTTAGTCTCAGCTTCCTCACATGCAAGATGGATATAATAATAATCATAGTAGTAAAGATGATACTTGCTTCATATGGTTCTGTGAGGAATGAATGAGATCACAGATATAAGGCAACGTGTTGTTACTGTGTCACCATCAGTTAAAAGTAGCTATTACTACATAATCACTAATTCTTCCTGGGGTGGCTGAATAGCAGAGGAAAAGACACAGTTCCATTTCCCAAGTGTAGTGTGAGTTGCGTTAGTAGAAAGTGATTCCCATCAATAGGATAATTTAGCTTCAGATCAGGAAAGCCCACATCTCCAGTTTTTTTTCAACTTTTTCTTTGAAATGAAGCCAAAACCTACCTCAAGCCTATCCTCTTGCTGATGACAGCTCTAACACCAGTCCCCGAGGGCCCAACTCAATTGCTTCTCAGCTCTGAAACTGGATCGCATTCCTGATTCGCATTTTCTTAATATGCTGTGGGCCCATATCTGCTGTTATTTTCTCCTGGAAGTTTGCAAGAACTGATTTTAAAGAGAACTCTTGAGATGGAAAGAACACTGGCCCGTGGAATCAGAGGCTGGGGTCTCCCCCTTGAGAGGAAGTACTTTACGGAGTGGCAAATGACCCACCTTAACCAGGATATCTTGTGCATGGATGAAATTTCAGACCAATCATCAGTGTGATTCTTTACTCTCAAAAGAGACTGATCTTTAATGTACACAGTTCTCTAAGCTCAGAATACCTCCGTTTGAATCTCAGTCTACTACATACTGTTCACACAGCAAACTATTTCATCTCTGCATGCCTGTTTCTTCTGCTATAAGTGCAGATGATGATGATGGTGGTGGTGGTGATGATGATGATGGTGGGGGGCGGTGATGGGAGCTTTCTTGGGATTATTTGCAGATTCTATTTCCTTGGGATTGCTTATAAGTCGTTGGTACTGATAAAGTGCTCAGCATACGTCCCATCACTGAGCAATGTTCTGGCAACACCCAGTCTTCCTAGGATCTGACAGCTTTTAATTTATGGATAGGCATTGGTACAATTATTACCATTATAATATGAGGCTGCTCATTCAAACACAGAGAATGTCTCCACTTAGATCATTTTCATGTCTTTTTGTTAGAATTTTAATCAGGCTATGCCACTATTTTTAGTCTCTTATTAGGAAAAAACGGAACTGGAGAGATGGCTCAGCAGTTGAGAGCACTGGCTGCTCTTCCAGACAACCGAGGTTCAATTCCCGGCACCCACATAATGCTAACAACCATCTGTAATTCCAGTTCCAGGGGATCCAACACCTTCTTCTGAATTCTGTGGGCATTGTACAACATGGGTGGCAATTACATACATGCAGGTAATTCTCTCATACACATAAATCAAAAATTAAAAAAAACACAAAAATCAGTGGACTCTTAAGCCCTGTGTATACACTTGTTAGATGACCATTACCACATCATTCTTCCTCATTTTATTGTGTTTGGGGACAAAGGGTCAAGAAAACAATGTATATAAAACATATGAAGCAATTTATGATTTGAATTTTGTTGTGTTTTTCAGACAATAGCACTGCAGTGAATCCTTGGGTTACATGTTCCTATAATAGTTTTCCATTATAACTGAACAGTTGAATCAAAGCAGCTTGCTGCATTCCATGTCATTTGATTTTTAAGTGGGCTTATAGGTCTGTGACTTTATCACCTGCTCTGAATGATTTAGGGGGCAATTTTCACTTCTCTGTTAACTTTTAAGTTTTCTTCTATAATAATCTACAAGACCCTCTTTCCTCAAAGAAATAGCTCCTTTTCCTTGATGTGAAGGTACATAGCAAGACAGCATTTATGCTATGTACAAATCTCCTTTCAAGTCTAGGTATTACAAAAATAATTTTTCTTACCTGTCATCTCTTTAGTGTTTTTCTCCTTAATGTTATTTGTTGTGAAGTCCATTTTTTTCTTATTAACTCTGTTTCTATTCCTGGCTCACAATGATATTTTCCCCTGACAGTTTGATATTTTATCTTTTTTATATTTTATCTTTCAAAGTTAGGTATTTAATTCATCCAAAGACTCCTTTGTTACAGGTCCTGTTTGTTAGTTGCCAAACAACAAAATAATTTCCCCTACTCCAGCCACAAAACAACTGTGCTTTTCATCATAGAACTATAAGGTCTTCTGCCATGTATTGGCCTCTGTAAATTCTTCTCCCTTAAAGTTTTTTTTATTTATTTTTGTATGTATATGAATGTACTGTCTGCATGTCAGTCTGTGCACCCGTGTCGTGCAATGCCATGGAGGTCAGAAGAGGGTGTCAGATTCCCCTGGAACTGGAATTAAAGACAGTTCTCAGCTGCCATGTGGGTGCTGGGGATCGAACCCAGGTCTTCTGGAAGAGCGGTCTGCGCTCTTAACCACTAGGCCATCTCTCCAGCCCCCTCTTCTCCCTTAATCAGAGTCTAGAAGTCTGGCTCTCACCTCTTCAGTGGCTTCAGGGGTCACTTGTCTGCTCTTATACAAGTACCAAACTATTTCTCATTGCCATCACCTTGTGATACTTTCCTCCTGAATAGGAATTCTCTCCTCTTGCTCTCTACGTTCACTTCTCTATCCATCTCTCTCTCTCCTCCACAGATATCTTCGAATACATTTCTAAAGTTTCTCAAAGATCCTTGTTGAGATCTGATCACATTTAACTTATGGATCAATATGGGAATAATTATTACCATCGTGATATGATATTGCTTATGTATATTTGCATGGAATATTTTCACTTAGATCATTTTCATACTTCTTTAAATTAGAATTTTAATATTCTTATATATTCTAGGTCAAATGATTTCTAGGTAGTCCATAATCTTTGGTACTTCAGTACATGTACATAAACTTGGGAAAGGAGCAGATTCTAGATTTTTCCTGGCCACTGATTATGCAGTGGCTTTAACTAAGTCATTCGCTGTTTCTGATGTCAGTTTCCTTGTCAATTAAAGGGTTAGATTGAAGTTGATGATCACTGTGACATCACAGGCAATAATGACACTCACACCCAAATTGAAGTGTCATGGTATGCCAGCCTTCTGTGAGCAGGCTACTGGTAGGCACCTCCCCTGAGAGAAGGGCAATCTTGACATAGCTTACTATATCGAGCATACAACACACATTAAATATATAATCACAATCAGGCTGTTTAACAGCAAGAAAATGGAAACTCAGAGAGGTAAGATAATTTGACCAGGCTCACAGAACTAGTAAGTAGGTAGGTTGGGGTGTAGGTAGGAAGCACTTAAAAGAAAAGGTATTTCGAGTAGTCAGCTTGAGAGCCTCTGAGGCTTTGTGTTACCAGCTCAGAAATTTTGTTTATCTGGTTTATGGGAGCCCATGCTAGACTCCTGAATACTAGAGGTCACAAATGATGTCCAGGGTAGGCAGGAGGTAGGGTGTTGTGCGTAGGGCTGCTGGAGTCACCGTTAGTTCTGGCCACACCACACGCATTTGCTCTTGAAGAGCATTGCTTTTCCTAGAAGCCTGCTGTCTGATAGTGGAGTCAGATAACAGGGCAGGAGGAAAGGCAGCCGACATTCACAGGACAGGAAGTGGGTGCCATCCAGCTGGCGGAGTGCAAACCAGAGCCTCCCTCAGACAGCACATGGAGGGCGACAATGAAAATATGTCTCTCTTCTCTTCTCGGCAGCCAGGGTGGACAGGAGGATGAAGGCTGAGGAGGGCGTGTTGTGAGAGCTGCTGATGGGTCTTCCTAAGCCCTCTGTGAAGACCCATCCCACTGCAAGTGACAGGAACCCAACTCAAACCAGCTTCACTAAAAATGGAACTGTTTCTAGATTAAGCAACTCATGGAGTAGAGATTATCTGAGGTAAACTGAACTCAGGTTGCTAGAATTATTTCACCAGTCCCTCTCTCTCTCCCTCTCCCTCTCCTTCACCCTACTTTTCTTTTTCTTTTTTTACCATGAACAATATTTTTATCCTTTATTGATATTTTATGTGTTTAATACATAATTTTTCAGTCAGTCTTAATCACCATTATACCCACTTCTTCCTTGGCACCTACCCTCCTGCGGCACCCCCCCCCAAGTTCACACCTGTAATTTGTGCTAGTGTTCATTGCACCAAATTCCTCTCCCTGCTCGCTCCTGAGTGGCAGCTCATTTCCTGAGCTCTAGTCAGCCTATTCCAAATCTCTTTCTAAAGAAGGCCAGCCAGGTCTTCCTCACTCAACCGCCATCTGCTGCCAATATTTCTTCAGCCAAAGTTGGGCTCTGCTGCCCATTTCTGCAGTTCTGTGCTGGGGTTTTGTCCAGCTGAGCTTGCATGGTTCTTGTGCATGCTGATACCAGTACTGTGGGGTCATATGAACCTGGTCCCAGGAGCTTGTGGGGGTTCATTTCTGTTTGATTTCGCATCAGCCCCCTGGCTCTTACAATCTTTCCACCCCTCTTCCAAAATGTTCCCTGAGCCCTGGGTGGGTGAAGCTGAATAGGGCAGCCTGTCCGTGGAACCACACTCTGTAGACTCCTAATCTTCATGGTTTGGCCCTTAAGGCCCTTTTGGGTTCCTGGTCTTCTGTTCCATGCGGGAGCTTCCGTAAGAGAGTTAAGAAGTAGTTAATGCCTTGTTCTATGATGCTTGGGCCTCATATGTAGAGGTCGCATTGTAGATGTGTTGCCTAGGCATAAGCCATTCAGAGACCATGTCTGTGTGTGTCCAGTTGTGGAACTCTGTACCATTCTCATCCGGTGTAAGAGAAACTTCTGAGTCGTGTCTAGGATATTTGTCTGTAAATATAAGGATACTTCTTTTCTAGTTAGTAAAATGTTGCCTTAGCCTGAGGATGTGTCTAACTTGTGGAATTGTCTAAGATCTATGACCTCTCCAGATCTGTGCATCTGGCTATGTTAACAATAACACATCTTATGAGTTTCCTTCCACTGAGTGAGTTTTAGGTTCAATTGGTTAGCCACTGATTTCCCCCAAGATAGAAGTGCTATTGCGGACTGGAGAGATTGCTCAGTGGTTAGGAGCGCTGACTGCTCTTGCAGAGGACTCGGGTTCGATTCCCAGCACCCACATGGCAGCTAAGAACCATCTTTAAGCCAGGCGTGGGTGGTACATACCTTTAATCCTAGCACTTGGGAGGCGGAGGCAGGCGGATATCTGTGAGTTCAAGGCTAGCCTGGTCTACAGAGTGAGTTCCAGCCCAGCCGGGACTACAGGGGGACCCTGTCTCAAAAAGACAAAAAAAAAAGTGTTATTGCACCAATATCATATACTGTGCTGGTCATTGACATGGATATTGATGTTGGACCATCAATTGATGATCTCCCTTAGTGGCTTGCATAGTGCTATCCACAGCTATGAGAGCTAGCCTCCAGGGGGTAGCGGCTTCCAGGTCAGATCCAGCTCCATTGCTCGAGAACCAGTCTCTGCAGTTTGTCCTGTCTTCAGCGATAGGGTTTTACCTTCAGGTTCTGGGAGGCGATCAAGGGCTGTGGTAATAGCCTGTGTAATTTTGGCAGTCTCTTGGACTGTCCTGACCAAAGACTCAAAGGAAGGTTTCTCCTTTCTGGTACTGTTTCTTGGTATGCAGCCTTCATCTTTACATATGTGCTCATGTAGAGGTATTGTGTATGTAATTCATCAGTAGATTGTTAGACTAATATGGTTCTTTCAGGCTTTTTTTTTTTACCCCATAAGGCATAGGTTACCTCTCCTCTTTCCCTTTACCTGTCCAGCCCTTCCTCCATGTCTTCTCCATTTAAAGTATCCCCGTTTCTCTCCTGATACTGCCGTTCTCTATGGCCCCACTTCTCTTAAGATCCTTTCCCCCCCTTTATCCCCCCCTCCACTTTCCTTTGATAACCCTTCCTCTGCTCTGCCATTTAGATACCCTGATTTTATCCATCCCCCCTTAGTATCACCAGTCACCTACTAGCCTTCTGTCTTACGTTCCGTCTTTCCCTTTCCCTTCCTAATTCCCTTTCATTTACCTGATTCCCGCAGTTACATCCAGATATATACTTACTTACAAGGATTTGGTGCTAGAATCCACAACTGATGAAGGGCTTTCTGTGATGGAGACTTCATGTGACGTCATTGTGTTAGCTCAGAGCCAACCCTAACAACCAAGCTTCTGTTCTTCCTTCAGGCTCCTGATTATAGCTATGCACAGAATTATTAAAAGAGGGCCCCTCTGAGCTGGTGGTAGGATCCCCATTTTCAAGAACTCTACGAAGTCACAAAGGATACCCAGACAAGCAAGGATCCATGAAGATCAGTGCAATATTTATTCTCTGCTGTGCCCTGTGCTACTCAGAATACACATACCAAGTAGATGTCCATATGACCCATGTTCACAATCCTGCCATTTGTATCTCTGAACTCACCTTGGAACCAATGTCAGTACTAATCAATGTTCTTATGGGTTATGTTGTTTCTGGAAGGTTAGTCACTTTCTCATTAATAAATGTGAACTATGGTGCTATCAAGGTGACTCAGTGATCAAAGACACTTGCTCTAACTTGACTATATGTGTTAGAATCCCAGGAACTCCATGGTAGATATAAAGAACAATTCTAGAATGTTATGCTCTTTTCTCCATGTATGTTCTTTGACATGCAAACTCTCTCACAAATAAATGAATGCCATACAAACATTAAAAAAAAAAAAAAGAAAGACAACATATGTCATTTGTTTTTCTGTGTTTGTGTCACTTCACTTAGCATAACAGCTTCTTGTTCCAGCCATTTACCTGCAAATTTCATGATGTTGTCTTTCTTTGCTGCTGCATAGAACTCCATTGTGTAAATGTATCGCATTTTCTTTATCCACTCATGAGTTGAGGGACACTGAGATGGCTTCCAGCTCTTCGCTATTGTGAAAAGAGCAGCAATAAACATGGATGTGTAAGTATCTATGAGATAGGATGAGTCCTTTGGGTGTACACCCAGGAGAGGTATGACCGGGTCAGGTGGCAGGTTCATTTTTAGTCTTTTAAGAGTTCTCCAGCCGGGCGTGGTGGCGCACGCCTTTAATCCTAGCACTTGGGAGGCAGAGGCAGGCAGATCTTTGTGAGTTCAAAGCCAGCCTGGTCTACAGAGTGAGTTCCAGGACAGCTGGGGCTATAGGGAGACCCTGTCTCAAAAAGACAAAAAAAAAAAAAAAAAAAAAGAGTTCTCCAAATTGCTGTCCATAGGAGTTCCACAAGTTTTCAATCCTACCAGCAGTGACTATTCCCTTTTCCCCACATCCTCTCCAGCATTTTGTATCATTTGTTTTCTTGATCATAGCCAGTCTTACAAGGGGTAAGATGAAATCTTAAAGTGGTTTTAATTTGTATTTCCTTAATTATTAATGACATTGAACAGTTTTTAAGATGTTTCTTAGCCATCTTTACTTCATTTGTGAAGTCTCTGTTCTGTTCTTTACTCCACCTTTTGGTCGGGTCTTTGTTTTCTTGGTCTTTGTTTTTGAGTAATTTATATAGTCAGGATGTTAAATCTCAAACCCACAGCCACCATCATTCTAAATGGAAAAAAATTAGAAGTATTCCCCTTAAAGTCAGGGACCCAGCAAGGCTACTCACTATCTCCACTCCTTTTCAATATAGCGCTTGATATTCTTGCTAGATCAATAAGAAAAGAAAAGGAAATTAAAGGAGTACTAATTGGAAAAGAGGTCAAATTGTCCCTTTTTGCAGATGACATGATATTATACCCAAGGGATGCCAAAAAGTCCACCAGAAAACTCCTAGAAATAATTAACAGTTTCAGTAAAGTGGCAGGTTACAAAATTAATCTACGAAAATCAGTAGCTTTTTCTATATCCAATAACAAGCAGTTGGAGAAGGAGTACACAGAAACCCTCCTATTCACAATACCCCCCTCCAAAAAAATCTCAGAACAAACCTGACAAAAGACATTAAAAAATCTCCACAATTAAAATTTCGTATCTTTAAAGGAGATTGAAGAAGACACCAAAAGATGGAAGGACCTCCCATGTGCATGGATTGGAAGAATTAATATAGTACTCTATAGGTTCAATGAAATCCAATCAAAATCCCCATAACATTCTTCAAAGAATTAGGAAAAAAAATCATCCTAAAATTCACATGGAAACCATTAAAAAAAAAAACTGCCAAAGCAACACTGAGCACAAAGAGCAATGCAGGGGGAATTACTATACCAGATTTCAAACTATATTACAGAGCTATAGTCATGGAATGTAAAGTTATATTTCTTTTTACCTACATGCAACTTTACTGGTAAAATGTGAATTCTAAACATCTTTTGGAATTAACCTATAGTTTATTTTCAGACTTTGTAATTCCAATTTCTGTGTGGAGTGTATATATGCATATTTTGGAGTAATATAAAATTAAAGGGAGCAAAAAAGAGAGAAAAACCTGTTCAAAGAACTGACCGAAACAGCAAACCTCTGCATCCAAAGGAAAAAAAAAAAAAAGACTGAGAAATAGAGGCAAGACAGGACTTAACATGAATGACAGAATCCATGGACTCTGGAGGTGGGGGAGGGCCTGAGGGGGGGCATGGATGGAGGGATGAGTCTAAATTTGATTAAGAAATGTTGTATAAAATGTGCTCAATAGCCGGGCACGGTGGCGCACGCCTTTAATCCTAGCACTTGGGAGGCAGAGGCAGGTGGATCTTTGTAAGTTCGAGGCCAGCCTGGTCTACAGAGTGAGTTCCAGGACAGCAGGGACTACAGGGAGACCCTGTCTCGAAAAGACCAAAAAATAAAAATAAAAATAAAATGTGCTCAATAAAAATTAACATACAAAAATAAATAAATTAAAATAAAATGAAACAACAACAAAAAAGAAAAAAATAAAGATACAGAGAGCAAAAAAAAAAAAAAACCCAGCATGGTACTGGCACAAAAATAGACCTGTAGATCAATGCAACAAAATCAAAGACCTAAACTTGAGTACATGCAATTTCAGCCACCTGATATTTGACAAAGTGCCCAAGAACACTCAATGGAAGAAAGGTAGCATCTTCAGCAAATGGTGCTGGCAAAACTGGGTCACCACCTGTAGATGACACCTCTCCCACCATGGGGTCACTAGCTAGATTTATAGTACTAGCCACAAATTCCTTCCTATTGAGTGGGCCTTAAGTTCAATCAGAAAGCAATTGTTTATTCCCAATGTACTAGTGACACAGTTTCATCATTGGGGATATCTTGCCAGGTCCATCATTGTAAATTCCCTTCAAATTTTTGGTAGATACCTAAAAATAATATGGGCTATTGACATTGTCCTCTGTTGCTTTTCAGAACTTAAAGACAAAACCCTGTCACTGAACATACCACACAGTTTGAACATAGGACTTGTAGGAATCAAGTTAGAACTGACCTGGAAGCCTCCTCCCTAAGGGCTAGCTCTCATAGCATTGGGAGGTGCTAGGCAACCAAAGGAGAAACGAAATCAATAGACTTACCCAGATGTAAAGCCAATGAACCTTTAAAGCACTTTTCTTCACTTGTATATCTCTACTCTGCTTTGAGCCTGTTTCATGGGATCACAAAATGATAGCAGAAATTCCTCTAAGAATATGGGAAACTATGATTCTTTAACTTTCTTTAACAAGGTAAAGAATAGTCTTAAAGGCTGACATGAGAGTCACGTGGCCATCCACCCAGGGTCACTTGACTACCCTCTGAGTGAAGTCCTTGACCCCTCCTGCTTTCCTAACATTTCTGCAAATACAATAAGCTATAAGAACTATGATTCTTGACCTGGTTTCTAATTTGTAACTGGATTGTAAGAGGAGGAAAACAATTGGAGTTTTACCACAAACCATAAATGGATGTTTGAGTAAATAAAAAAATGTCTACTCTGATTTTAAATACTCCACAATGTATACCTGCATTAAAAATTATGTTGCCCATTAATATGTACAGCTTTCATGGTTTTGCTCAGTAACTACAAATTAAATATTATTTTAAATTTAACTTTAAAAAAAGAAATTAAACCCCTACCTTTTACCTTGCACAAAAGTCAACTCTAAATGGATCTAAGATCTCAATGTGAAACCTGAAACTCTGAAAATGTTAGAAGAAAACATGGACAGTATCCTACAAGATATAGGTGTAGGAAAAGACTTTCTAGATCAGACAGCAGTTGTACAGGAAATAAGGTCGACAATTAATGAATGGGACGTCACTGAACTAAAAAGCTTCTCTACAGAAAAAGAAACAAAATAGTGCAGAGAAAGGCCACTGAGTAGAAGAAATCTTTTCTTTCTTGAAACAAAATCTCATATAGTTCAGGATGTATGTAGTCAAGGATGTAGTCAAGGATGACCTTGAACTTCTGATCTTTCTGAGTGCTGTGATTACAGGACTGAACACTGTCCTCAGTTAATACAGTATGGAGGACCAAACCTGGGGCCTTCTGCATTCCAGGCAACCACGCTACCAGCTGAGCTCCATCCTCTGCTCCATCCCATTTTCAAGCTCCTTTCTCTGAAGAAGGAAAGCACAACTCCTGGCAGCTCCCGGTTTATGTCCTTATTAAGACAAAGCCTCGGGGCTGGAGAGATGGCCTAGCGGTTAAGAGTGCTTACAGAGGACCCGGGTTCGATCCCCAGCACCCACATGGCGGCTAAGAACCGTCTGAAACTCCAATTCCAGGAGAACTCCAGTTCCAGGGGAATCCGAGACCCTCTTCTGACCTCCGCGGCGTTGCACGACACGGGTGCACAGACTTGCAAGCAGACAGTACATTCATACACATACAAAAATAAATAAAATTAATAAAAAAAAAATTAAAAAAAAAAAAAGACAAAGCCTCAGTTTCAACATCCATATGGGACTCTGATGGGTTCTTTGGGGTTGGAGGTGAACACGCAGATGAAAGCTGAACCATATAGTTGGAAGGAAGAGATGCAGAGCTTCAGAAAAGAAAGAAGGACGTAGTGGATGTCCTCCAGCCTTCCTGTGCTGTTTGTTCACAGAACTGGGGGCTGGGGGGGGGGGACTGCTGGTGCTGGCGGAATGGTCCTCATGCAAGTTTTGTATCATTCTCTGCTGTCTCCAATTTGCCTTCTATCTACACTGTGTACCATACATGCAGATATGCTGTTTAAACCAGGACCCACGGCTTTCTTCACTCCTGACTCCCATGCTATTCCTTTGCCCAAATGCCTTTCTTGTACAGTGTGATCAACTCCTTTCTAGAATGTTCTCTGACCCACCCAAGCAAATTAAGTACTTTTCTCCTTATTGCATAGTGATTATTTTTCAGGGAAGGTCATGTTGATCTCAAACTACAGCTGAGGTTATTGAAAGCAGGGGTTAATTTGTTTGCCTTGTGTCCACTCCCTGTCTTCATTTTCCTGAGCCCTGACATGGAGTACTATGCACACAGCTAAATGTGGACTTTGTCCATGTAGCCAGTGGTGAGCAAATGACATGTTTCTGACTTTTTAAATTTTATTTATTATTATTTTTTATGTGTATGAGTGTGCTGTCTCATGTTGGCTGGGGCACCAGAGTCGTGCAATGCCGCAGAGGTCAGAAGGGGGCGTGGATTCCCCTGGAACTGGAGTAAAGACGGTTCTTAGCTGCCATGTGGGTGCTGGGAATCGAACCTGGGTCCTCTGAAAGAGCAGTCGGTGCTCTTAACCGCAGAGCCATCTCTCCAGTCCCATGTTTCTGACTTTTAAGAGATGGTGGGACATGTGCTAGGGTGACGGGCCATGTGAGAGACAGCTTTACTTGTTTAAAGGGATCACATGAGCTGCTTCTCTTCCTTTCTTCCTGTTTGGAATGGGCTCCTGATCTTTGACAGTGAAGCAGTCATCTTCCAAAATGACTGGAGTATCACCTCAACAGATCTCACATAACTGAGGCGCTGAAAGCCAGGCTTGCAGCCACCTGCCACCAAGGTGTGGAGTCACAGCCATGTTTCCTCTCTCTGCTGTCCCGTCCACAGAGGGAACTCGTGTCATGAAATGTTCTCAGTCTTTCAAAAGATACGGTGGGAAGCATAGCCCGGTCTGATTTCAAGGTTTGAGAAGTTTTACATGACAGACACACATCTGATGAGTATTTTTTTTTTTTGTCTTTTTGAGACAGGGTCTCCCTGTAGCCCCAGCTGGCCTGGAGCTCACTCTGTAAACCAGGCTGGCCTTGAACTTATAGAGATCCACCTGCCACTGCCTCCCAAGTGCTAGGATTAAAGGCGTGCACCACCACACTTAGCAAGGAATCTTAATATAGAAGAACGATATTTCTTTAGCAGCTCCTAAGGGGTTAATACATAATGTTGATTGACTTAATGGATCTAATGATATAACTGAAATATTTCTTTCAATTCAGGTCATTGTGGAAAGTTTGCTGTAATAAGAAGGATGCCTCGACTGAGAAAGTTTGGGAATCCCTGACTTACGAAATCAATAAGGAAGGAGGAGGAATTATGGGGAGGGAAGCAAGAGCAGGGTTTGGGCTTTAAAATGGTCAAGATACATTGTATATACACAATGATATTATCAAAACTAAATAAAATGTATTCTAAAAAACATAATGAATAAGCACAGATCTGGGTTGTGTGTAAAGTGAAGTGAGGTCACTGGGAGGACAGCAGAGAATTTGCTTTTCTTCTTCCTTTTAAGAAGGTGAGACTTTCTCCTTACTCCTTACAAAAGAATCTCCAATGATTCTTATTGTCAAAAATTCTAAGTCAGAGTTGCCATATTTCTAGCTTCAGGGTTCATGTGACCATGGATTTCTACTGCATGAGTTTCTCGGGCGGCTTCAGCATTCATAGTCTTCTGGCTCCTTCTGTACCTTGCCTTATCCCCCGTTTCACTAACCCCTCTGATTGCTTCAACCAGGAGTCCTGTAATGTCCATCTTCCTGTCTTCTGTTACCACTTGGGAGCAGCAGCTGTCCCTTAGCAGGAATGACAGGCTTTTCAGCTCAGGGAGTAGTGGTGGCCTAGCCTGGTCTTACAAGATTTGGGAGGGGGCATCTGTCTCTCTTAGAATCACTGTCTGTTTCAGGCTGAAAGCTCCCTCATATGAAGCCAGATTGCAGCCCAGCCATTCACCTATGAGGTCAGTCCATATTCTGAGCTTCATTTTCCCCACGTGGAGAAGGAATTCTGGAGCCTATGAGGACAACTGTGAGGATTAAGCAGAGTGACATGGGCATAGCTCAATACTTATTGGCCACCATTAACCTCATTATTGATAGATACTTGTTAAAATATATACAGTCCTTTCATGAGTGGGAGTGGTTCAGGTTAGTACATGATCCGAAGCCTCGTTAGGATGTGTCTGTCAGTCAACAGAACCCAAGTTCTGTTCCTAGTCCAAGAGGCAGCACATAAGTGATCAATACATGTTTGTTTAATTCATTTATTAAACTCTATGTTTTCCCAACTCTCCTACATTTCAGAACATGGTAATATCTGAATTCCAGTTCAACTCTGAAGATAACTGTGACAGAAAGAAAATATGAAGGCTTAACACTCATGGGATTACGGTGAGACTTTTAGCACTGAGCTTAACCTGTGTTTATTCAGGTAATACTCAATACAACCTTTGAGCCCCATTCTATAGGCATGGAGACTAAGGTGTCAAGGTGCTAAGTTACTCACTCAGGACCACCTGGCCAGTAAGTGACTGCATAAGGATTCTCTGTTTACTAAGTATTCAGTTCCTATTGCTTGATAGCCACAGCCGAGGACACAGAAATTCCAGAATTGTGGGTGGAGCAGGTTCCTCCTTAGGGAGCAGATGAACACTTTCCTCATCCTGCTTTTTCTCATGTTATACTGGAATATTTTCTGGGTCAAACTTGGACATGAAGGGGTGAGGAGGAGAAGGAGGAATGAGGAAGAGGAAGATGGATGAGGAGGAAATGGAGAGAAGTGAAGAGCAGAAGAATGAATGAAGAGAAGGGGTAAGGAGAGAAAAGAAAGAGGGGAAGGAGAGGTGAGAACGAGGAGAAAAAGGAATGAGGGAGGAGAAGGAGGAGGGATGGGGAAGAGGAGAAGAGGGAAGAGAAGGAGGAGGAGGGGAGGAGAAGGAGGAGGGATGGGGAAGGAGAGAAGAGGGAAGAGGAAAAGGAGGAGGAGGGGAGGAGAAGGAGGAGGGATGGGGAAGAAGAGAAGAAGAGGGAGGAGGAGAAGGAAGAGGAGGAGTGTAGGAGGGGAGGAGAAGGAGGAGGGATGGGGCAGAAGAGAAGAGGGAAGAGGAGAAGGAGGAAGAGGAGGAGAGAAGGAGAAGGAGGAGGGATGGGGAAGAAGAGGGAAGAGGAGGAGGAGGGGAGGAGAAGGAGGAGGGATGGATAAGAAGACAAGAGGGAAGAGGAGAAGGAGGAGGAGGAGGGGAGGAGAAGGAGGAGGGATGGGGAAGAAGAGAAGACGGAAGAGGAAAAAGAGGAGGAGGAGGAGGAGGGATGGGGAAGAAGAGGGAAGAGGAAAAGGAGGAGGAGGGGAGGAGAAGGAGGAGGGATGGGGAAGGAGAGGGAAGAGGAGAAGGAGGAGGAGGGGGAGAAGGAGGAGGGATGGGGAAGAAGAGAAAAGGGAAGAGGAGAAGGAGGAGGAGGAGAAAGAGAAGGAGGAGGGATGGAGAAGAAGACAAGAGGGAAGAGGAGAAGGAGGAGGGGAGGAGAAGGAGGAGGGATGGTGAAGAAGAGAAAAGGGAAAAGGAGAAGGAAGAGGAGGAGGAGAAAGAGAAGGAGGAGGGATGGGGAAGAAGACAAGAGGGAAGAGGAGAAGGAGGAGGAGGGGAGGAGAAGGAGGAGGGATGGGGAAGAAGAGAAGAGGGAAGTGGAAAAAGAGGAGGAGGAGGAGGGAAGAAGGAGGAGGAGGGATAGGGAAGAAGAGAAGAGGAGGAGAAGGAGTAGGAGAAGGAGAAAGAGGATGAGGAAGAGGAGGAGGAGAAGGAGGAGTTGAAGTTGGCAGCTGCTCATGCTTCTTTGTAGATCTTTGGGTTCCACTGTGAAATCTACATTATGATTATGTGACAGGAGGACCACTCAACCACTCAGTATATTGGTTCCCGGGTAGGTAAGTCCAGATCCAGAGATCTGATGGCCAATGCAGAAGTGGAAGGAGTTAAATTGCTTTCACAGGCACTAGGGAAAGCCTGGCCACGTTGGAATCCTGGCTCTATTACTTACAAGATTGATTAAGTCACTTACGCATTTCAGACTAGTTTCCTCCTATATAATGTAGAATACAAACTCGGGCCCTCACCCTTGCACAGCAAATTCTTTACCCATTAAGCTATCTCCCTAGCCCTAGAAAAGTTTTCAAAATCCAACCTCTAGAATTCTGCAACCCTAGCTCAGTTCTCTTGTCTGCTGCCTGGTGAGCACTCCCTCGGCTGTACAATGGGACAATAATCCCACTACCATGAGAGGTTCATGAAGAACAAATGAACTATTCTAAAGCACCTAATACAATTTCTGCCCCCACTGCTTAGTCTTTTCTTTCTTCTTCACTGTCTTATTTCTACACACACACACACACACACACACACACACACACACACACGAAGAATTCTAACATAATTTTAATACCTGATGTTTCATTCAGAAAGCATCTCTGGTCTTGAATCTATTTGTGGCCCTACATACCAAAGCTCTTGTCAAGTGAGGCGCTGCTTATTCATTAGAACGCAGCTTAGATAGTTTTGTAATAATAACAAAGCGAAAAGAGCACAGGGGGCTAAACTGATCTTTTGTTTTTTTTTAATCTAAGCTAATTTTCTGAAAATCTTTATTCCTATTATTCTTTTCACTGATTTATTTACTTGCCATCTCTGAGGCTCTTTCTGTGCCAAGTGCAGTATTGGACACAGGACATGTAGACAGGAGCCATACTACCCTTAAGCTTAAAAGGCTTCTGGGTAAATGGGAGGGGGCACAGAGGCCAGGAACAAAGTCTGTACAGGGCACGTGGAGGCCCAAAGAAGGACACGGTGGGCTCTTCCAGAGCAGAGGTAGTAAAGGCTGGTCAGAGACAGCATGGGACGTAGCAGGTGCTTCTCAAACAGAGGTAGCAAAGGGGAGCTCATATGAGGCAGATGGACAGCAGGAGACCCTGATGTACTATGGCACAGTAGATCAGCTATGATTGACACTGGATAATTGTGTATTTCCAAATAGCTACTACAGAAGATATTCAGTGTTCCTACTGAAGAAATGATAACTGTCTGAGGTGACGGATATGCCAGTTACCTTGATCTGATCATTATATATTGCATATGTATTTGAATGTCACACAGTAATAGATAAATATGTACCATGATTACATGTCAAAAATTGAAAATGAATTTTTTTTAAAAAGAAGATTTCTGTGTGCAGATGGAGCAACACGCAGAGCTCAGGGTATGTGGGATAGCTCTGTATAACCTGGAAAACACACTCGAGTCACTGGGGTGCAAGCAGACAACCTTAGATAGTCTCTAAGAAAAGATTTCGGACTTTCAGACCAGCTCAGGAAGGAGGGAGGAAATCAGTGCTGCACGGTTGTTGATGAGGAGTCAGTCCAGTCCCAGAGCCCCTGCCAGCCATTCACAATGGCAAGTCACAGCTCCTCGCCCATGATGGTGTGGCCAGGATTCTTCAGAGTTCCCCAGGGACTCCATCATGACTAGATCAGTTTCCTTCTGTATCAAGCCATAGTCTTAAGCACACAGTAAAAGGCATTGTTTTGAATTCCAAGAATTTCACTGAGGTTTTCTCAGAAATGAGGTCAGATTTTAAACTGTCTTCAAGCTCACGGCTCAGGCACAGGACGAAGAAATGAATTTATTTATATGCTGATGACCCACAAACTTCTGGGGGGATGATATGAGCTGTCGATAAAGGAATAAAGACTCATCAAATACCTAAAATACACTAGATGCTCTTTAAAAAATGTTCTCGACTGGCATGGTGGCACACGCCTTTAATCCCAGCACTCAGGAGGCAGACGCAGGTGTATCTCTGTGAGTTCAAGACCAGCCTGGTCTACAGAGTGAGTTCCAGAACAGCTGGGGCTAAAGAGAGACCCTGTCTCGAAAAGACCAAAAAAATAAATAAATAAAAATGTTCTCAAACAGCTTGCGCAATTGAGATCTTAAATTCTGATTCCAAACCCACGCCCTTTCCTCTAGACCACCTTGCCTATTCTCTGAGAGCCCCGGAAATATTCTAACACTTTGCTTCCAAAAGCCAAAAAGAAAGGAAAAAACACGAGAAGAGAGAGTTCTTCACCCCCGCTGACATCTCAGGGAGGACACTGACAAACACTTGCCCAGGAGTCCAGGTTCAGATTTAGGTGAGAGAAAAGTCTATGTCTTTGAGCTACATTAAAGGCATTTTTACACTATTCTAATCCATAACTTTGGGAAAAACACTTAGACCTTTCGGCTCCTAGATATAGAGAAAAGAGTGTGCCTACAAGTTAGAGCAACACAGCTTTGAAACAAAGGTGGACAAGAAAAGAAGCACCCAGAGAGAAGTTTCTTCTCTTTCAGAAACACCTTTCTCCGGCTCAATGCCATTCTTCTGCCTTTGTTCTTTCGTTCCGTTCTCCATTCCTTTCTTCCCCTCTTTCACGTTTTTCTCCTCCATCTCTTTTTCTTTCTCACTCCTTCAATCCTTTTCTTAAAGTTCAAATTAAAATACCAGCCTTAATCCCCACGAAGCAGCTCTGGCTCCCCCGCCACGGCATTGCACAACTTGTGGTATGGCTCCGTGCCACCGCTAGCTACGCAGCGAGCTTTTACGTGGCCAAGGAACATCTTGTACAATGCCACTTTTTATCAAAACCAAATAGCATAACAATGCATACAGGACTTCGTTCACAGCGACCTCATAAGATTTCACTATGATAAACACAGTGAAGCTGGAATCTAAAATCCGTCTCTACTGGGAAATCAGTCGCCCCAGTGACTCTCTCTGCCCTCCCAGACCCATCTGAAGCCCCCGCTCCCCCTCCTCCCTCCTCCTCCACTTGCTCCCCTCTCCTCTTGTCATCAAGTGTTTCCTCTGGCCTCCAACCATTCAGGTTGCACCAGTCTGGTGGCCCATGAGGCCAGGTTTGCACCACATTGGGGTGGGGCTAGAGGGGAGGGAGAGAAAGGCTCCAGTCAAAAGCCCTGCTAAAGCTGAGTTTGAGTCCCCAACACCGTGGTCCCCATAATCCGCCCAAGCTGGAGTATTTGAGAGATGAGTGTTCTTGATGTGTGGATTAGCCAAGGGAGGTGGGGCGGTACAGAGACGAGAGTAACTTTTGGCCCCTGATTCAAGAGGTTCCTGGCCCTCCCTGCTCACTTGCTTAGAGCTTAGAGCTGCTCTTTGCCAGGACCCTCTGAGGAGAGGCAGAAGACAGGAAAAGCCTTGATTTGAGAGTCCAGGATCACTGGCTAGGTTGACAGGGCATTGGATGCTGGCAGGCGTCCTTGAAAGACAGCTTTTACCCCACCGGCCCCTCAAAATCGGGTTACCTGAGACTCAAACTGATCTCTACCTTCAGTATGAGATAGTGGCTTTTATCTACCAGATAAGCCACAAGACTCCCCATGGGCAGGCTTCATTTATACTGCGAATTAAATCTTTACCGCTGGCCAGATAGGAGGAATGTCTGGAAAGGAAAGGCTGCCCGTGTTCTCCCTCCTACAGGATGTGCTCAAGACTAAGCCAACTTGCTTGTGGGTATCTCTCATTTATTCATTCATTCATTCATCCATTAAAGAAATACCCTTTATATATCAACATAATTTTAGGCTCTATGGGTAAGGAAATCTATGCAAGACAAAGCCCCTGCTTTCATGACTAGAGGGGAAGAATATGAGAAATAAAATAAAATAAAATAAATAAAATAAAATAAAAGCATATACCCAGCCAGGGATGAGTGTTAGGAAGACCTTTGTTTTGTAATTTTTTAAAGTATTATTATATAAAGTGTGTGTGTGTGTGTGTGTGTGTGTGTGTGCCATATGCGTGTACCAGTAGAGGCCAGAAGTGGTGTGGCATCACCTGGAGCTAGAGCTCACAGGAGGATGTGAGCCACCCAACATGGGTGCTGGGAAAGGAGTGCAGGTCCCCCGCACGAGCAACAAATGCTCTTAACTGCCAAATCATTTCTCTAGTCCAATTTTTGTCACTTTTTCTTTTGGATTGTTGTTGTCGTTGTTGCTGCTGCTGCTGCTGTTGCTGCTGCTGCTGCTGCTGCTGTGGTTTGGATAGGGCCATTGTAGTCCCAGCCTGCCTGGATGTCACTATGTAGACCAGGCTGGCCTGGATCTCACAGAAATCCACCTGCCTCTACCTCCTGGGAGCTGGGATTAAAGGCATGTACTACTATGCCTGGCATCCATTTTTGTTACTTTTAAATAGAAAGTGGGAGGGAGATTAGAAAGGAAATGTGTGCTGCCTTAAATTGGGATGAACAGGGTGGCTTCTTGGAAGAGACGCTGTGGAGCAGAGACCTGTGCAAGGAAGAGGAGGAGAATAAGCATGTTCTCAACAAACTGAATGTAAGTGAAGCCTCAGGTAGAAGCAGGCCTGGTGTAGTAAGGAACCCCAAAGGGAGTCTCCTTGAGGTTGGAGTGGACTGGCAGAGGAACGAAGGGTGATGGAAGAGGCAGGACTCCCTCCTGCTGCCCCCTCCCCGCCCCCAGCCCCAAAGCCATCCATCGCTGCCTCACGTCCATCAGCTCAGAGGCTGGAGTGCTCCAGTTCCTGGCTGCCTGGGGCTGGTTTGGGGAATCTTTGGTTTCTGCTAGACAGAGGGGCCTCTGGTTCCATATATCCACCCAAGACATGCCCGGCCCACCGCCACTCTGCCCAAGCACCAAGCAGAGATTAGTGAGCAATTTCTCTGGGTGTCAGCCACTGGGTGTGAGACTTAAACTCTTAATTCCAAACCATTACCACATGAGTATCCGATTGCCCCTGAGGATTTCAAATACCTGGCTTGTTTGTGCCAGGAGTTTTGTCAATGAAGGGTTTCTTCTCCCGGCCTTGGTTTTCAGGCTTGATGTTGGCTGAAACTCCACTTTAATTAAACCAAAGCAAATGGTAACAGAATAAAGAGGGCATAGAATGCCTCACTGAGAGTCTCCCGAAGGGGTGTCAGGGCTCCTTTAAAGAAAAGGAGCATTAAGGTGGGGGGGGGGGGGGAATGGGAAGGGAAGCTATTCAAAGCATTAGATCGAAACACAAGATGTTTTTGTTCAAATCCTGCCTCCGCCACCTGCTAGCTCTGTGACTGTGGGCCTGTTAATTGACATCTCTGTGCTTTGACACCATTTGTGAATGTGGAAAGGGCCAGTGGCTGCTTTTGTGTCGTGATGATTAAAGGAGGCAGTTGGTGGGAAGGGTTTCAAGCAAATGCTAACACCACAAGACCACTCTACAGCTGCTCACCTTTGTTATCAAGGGATGTGCCATGGTGTGGATGCGGTCAGGGCATGTGTTCACAGTGGCTTGGGTCAGAAAAGCAGAGCAGGGGATACTGAGGCTAACACGGTCAAGCCAGGGCTACAGGTTCTTCTGTTGGCCTCCTAAGCATCATAGAACACTCCCAAATGATGAACTTCCTCGAGATTTGCCTTTGGTTTTGGGACAGAATGAATGAAAAGATGCAGATGGTCCTTTGTGGACCTATTCTTTTTTGTTTCTGTTTTTACCTTTGTGTTTTACCTTTATTTTGAGACAGGGTCTCACTATGTAGCACTCACTATGTAGGCCAGGATGGTCTTGAACTATAGAGATCCACCTGCCTCTGCCTCCCCAGTGCTGGAATTAAAGACATGTGCTACTATGCCTGGCCATCAATCAATCCATTCTTCTTCCCAAAGAGAAAAGCTTGAGGTCGAGATGATGAGAGAAGCCCATGTCTCCTGCACTTTAAGGGGAACTCCTGGCTTGGCACTTGGACCCACAGGTTCCTTGGCAAATCTAGTACAAGAATATATATTGTGGCAATATACATGGTAGGTCATATCTGAACTGCACCATCAAACAAAAAAAATAAGCACTTGACCATTTAATTCAAAGGAAATCTCACCAGAAATCCCAACACACAGAAGAAATGCATCCCTACCCATCCCTTTTCCCTTTGTGACTATCCCTGAAGTAACTATAGATCACATGATTTAAAACAAAGAAACAACCAACAACCTTAAGAGAAGAAGTCTGCATCAACTCCTTGGTGGTATGTCCCCTGGCACTTTAATTAATTTCATTTAAAATGTACTAAGCCCATTATTTAAAAATCATGATCTCATCACGAAAAATGGCAGTTCCTACTATACAGCTTTCTTCTCTTTTATGTGTTCTGCAAACAGGTAATAACCTTCAACATTTAATCTACACCTTGATATTGAACTCTTTATCTGTAAATAGTGTGCTTCCCCAGCTAGATCTGGCTGTTTCTGTCTTAGATGCTTGGCTTTTGTCTTTCTGTAGTGGAGGGTGAGGGTTAACCTCTGTATAGTGCCATTCTTTGCTTCTTCTTGGATCCTCCCACAATGTACACACTTCCACTCACTACTCATTCACAGGTAACTATATCAATTTTTGTTAATTCAATAATCACTGTTTACATGATAATATATATGAAAATATTGTTCACAGATGAGCCAAGTAACACCTCAGGACTGCTCTTCCTTTGCTGTACATTTTCCTGTATTATGAACAGTTGTCTTCTCCTTTGCCTGGTCTTGTGTATCCAATATTTATTCATCCCCCAAATTGTCCCATAGGCCTATGACCCCCCCAGGGAAAAACAAACTTGTAGTGTAGTCAAAGACTTCCATTTGTACCCCCTTCCTCCTTAGTGTAACTGGCTGTTCCAGAAGTCTGCTTACCACTGTCATTCTTGGCTGTTGCCACCACACTACGAGTTACTGAGTCTCTCTTCTGAGTTAGATCTCTGGCTCCTTGGCCACATGGATCCCTGCTTTTAGAAGTGCATCTTCTGGGGCTGGGGAGATGGCTCAGCAGTTAAAAATACTGGCTGATATTCCAGAGGACCTGGGTTTTATTCCCAGCACCCACATGGCAGGTAACAACCTTCCTTCCTTTAACTCCAGTTCCAGCGGGTCTGATGCCCTCTTCTGACCTTCACAGGCATTGCACAACACAGGTACACTTGCATACATGTAGGCAATACACTCATACACATAAAATAAAAATTACAAATAAAATATTTTAAAAGAGAGGTAACCTTGTATTTCACAAGAAAGGGTACTTAGTAGGCCATGACATTTTTTGAGACTGGGAACATGTGCAGATATTCTTATTATAGGATTTGTTATTTAACACATTAAACTTTTTGTCATAAACATAGCATGAGTTACGTTCATACATTTGAGGTTTTGTCCATCCGAGAGTTGAACAGGGATAAGCATTTAACCTTCTCCATGAAACATGGCCATCCATCACCTTGGTAAAAGGTCTCTCGGGGGCATAAGTGGCTCATTCTTCATTCTGGTGTATGACACAGTACCCAGCATGATAAGGCAAGAGCTCCTTTGTACCACATATAGCCACCATCCATATTGTTCCCAGCAGACACTTTTAGAGGACTATGCTATGTGCCACAGAGTGTGCTCAGTGCTGAGACTTGTATTGGGATGATTAATTCATATATATTTATTTTGACAGGTTCACATGGAGCCCTCAGGCCATATGGCAACACTAGTACTTTTCTTTCAAGCCTCTCACCTCAACTAGGTCAGCTTCCCTTACTTTAGTCAGCAGAAGCCAAACTCAATAGACAAGCTTGCCAAGAAAAGGGCATCACAATACACAGCAGACTCTTACAGGTGTCACTGGGCAAATAGTATAGAAGAACCATTGTCTAGAGCTGAGGGGCTCCAGGGGGTCAGACAAAGCTCAGCGTCACCTACTCAGGCAGAGACCATGCCGGAACCTCGATTCCTGCTCCAGGAGAAGGCGGTGTGAGGTTTCTATAAATTGGAGCACTCTTCCCTCGTGAGCACAGCCGGAAGGGATCTCTGAGCAGAAGCTAGCACAGAAGGTGAGAACAATCACAGGAAGCATAGCTATTGGTATTATTGCCACAGAGACCAAAGGGAGCCATCTTCTTAATGCAACTAACAAGAGCATAGCTCTGTGTAGGAGACTCGAGGGCAGTGAGACGTAACACTTCTGATTTGGTTCCCAGACCTATTTTTCATTTTCATTTTGTAAACTTTTAATAAAGGATTAGAACCCAAAGTAAGGATGACCGTCCTAAAAGTGTGCTGTCTTTCTAACCCGGCAACTCTACTGTTAGATGTAGCCCAAGAAGTTAACAAAAAATGTGGAATATTGCTGCTAGAAATTATGGAATAATAAAAGACCTGAGGAAAGATTTTTTTTTAAGACTTTCCTTTTTTCATTTTTTTATTTTTATATTTGTTTATTTATTTATTTATTTAATTTATTTATTTTTTGGTCTTTTTGAGACAGAGTCTCCCTGTAGCCCAAGCTGTCCTGGAATTCTCACTGTAGACCAGGCTACCTTGAACTCACAAAGATCCACCTACCTCTGCCTCCCAAGTGCTAGGATTAAAGGCGTGCACCACCACACCCAGCTTATTTATTTTTTTGGAGACAGGGTCTCCCTGTAGCCCCAACTGGCCTAGAACTCACTCTGTAGACCAGGCTGGCCTTGAACTCACAGAGATCTGCCTGCCTCTGCCTGCCTCTGCCTCCCGAGTGATGGGATTAAAGGTGTGTGCCACCACACTCGGCTTAAAGGTAGTTCTTACCTGCATGTGGGTGCTGGGAATCGAACCCAGATCCTCTGCAAGAGCAGTTGGTGCTCTTAACTGCTGAGCCATCTCTCCAGCCCCATAGAAAAGATACTCTTAAAAGTATTTACATATGGTGCTAAAGAGATGGCTCAGTGGTTAAAAGCACTGTCTGCTCTGGCAGAGGACCTGAGTTCAATTCCCAGAACCCACATGGCGGCTAATAACCATCTGAAACTCCAGTTCCAGGAGAATCTGATGACTTCTTCTGTCTTCCACAGGCATTGCATGACATGGGTGCACTTATATACATGCAGGTAATATGCTCACACATGTAAAATAAAAATAATAAAATATTAAAGTATTTACCTAAATACTGCTATATAATTTAAAAGTGGAAGCTGCCTAAATATCTTTCCAATTAAAAATTTAGGTAGTACTCTCACTCAATGAAATATGATTATGTACCAAGAATATATTTGTAGGATGTTTGTCATATATTATGTTTCCACATTTGTATGCCCACATATATACATATTCAGCTGAGCATGGTGGCACACACCTTTAATCCCAGCACTTGGGAGGCAGAGTCAGGTGGATCTTTGTGAGTTCAAGGCCAGCCTGGTCTACAGAGCAAGCTCCAGGCCAACTGGGACTAAAGGGAGACCCTATGTCAAAAAGACAAAAAAAGTACATATGTACATTTTCAGGGAAATATTTGACATGAGAAATAGCAAGGCATTAAGAGAGGTTATCTCTGGGTTGGCAGAGTAATGGCTAGTTTATTTATTTATTTACCTATTCATCAGTGTTTTCCATAATAGTCTTGTTTTGCTTTTGAAATGAGAAAAAAATGATGTAAGGCATTTTGAGTACCCAGAGTAAAGAAGAAAAGGGAAGGTTTCAGCAGGCCAGGGGTGAATCTTAAAGGAAGCTTTGCCAAGGCACATGTTTTCCCAGAAGCCCCCTTGTGGCACTCCTCTCTCGATCAGCCTATGGTTTATGGCTCTCCGTAGGACAGGCTTGAGCGGACACGACTGTAGGTAGCTCAGAGATTAAGTCTTGGCTCTGGACACAAGGGTCCCAGACGCCCACATATGGCCGGTGAGTCAGGGCTTGCGTTGTGCTTCCAAGAAGCATCCAAGCAGCAAACCTAGAGGTCACAGGGAGGTCATCTCTCCTCAGATGCCCTTGCAAAGATGTTAATCCATCAGAGAAAGCCTTTTTTTCTGGAACGCTGTAGACTAGAAACTATCCCCACTCTTGAGCCACAATTCACCTGCTTTCCAGTTAGCTCACGGCTTAGGAGAAAGCTTGTCCGTGTCAGTGCAGTGTGGTGCCATGACCCCAAATAGCCACTTCTCTCGATCAGATGCTCAATTCACCCACCTTGCTCTGCGTGTGATACCATGCTAGGCTTTGGGAATACGTTGCTCCCCAAATCTTGCACTCTCAGGGTTAATGTTAAAAATCTCCATTTTCAAAGAAGCTGAGCTTGTTTCGCCCAGCATATGGGTTGGAGTTTGAACCAGGTCTATAATACCTAGACCTTGTGCCCTGGCTTGCACACAGGCTGTTTCACAAGCCCTCTGTCTATAGCTCACTTTTCTGCCCCAGTATTCTGTGTTGTCCCAGTTGCCCTCAGCTGTGTCAGGGGCTGTATCTAGTTTCCTTTGGGGTTTAACGTGTGCCAAGCAGTGACCTGGATTATATGTTGCTTGTAAGAAATACAATTCTGTCGGGTGTGGTGGCTCAAGTCTTTAATCCTAGTGCTTGGGAGACAGTGGCAGGCAGATCTCTGTGAGTTCAAAGCCAGCCTGGTCTATAGAGCGAGTTCCAGGTTAGCCAGAGCTACAAGGAGACCCCTGTCTCAAAAAAAAAAAAAAAAAAAAAAAAAAAACAGTTCTTTCCCCTAAAGATTGTAAGAAGCCAAAAGGCAGAAAATGTTCTTAGCAGTCAGAGATGTGCTAAATTACGCAGTCCTCTCCACTTCGAAAGCTGAGCTGTTGCTGGGCAAGGTGGCACTGTATCTTTACACCCAGTACTGGGATGTGGAGTGGCACAGGCAAGCAGATACCTGCAAGAGTGATACCAGCTTCGTCTACAAAGAGAGTTCCAGGCCAGTCGGGGCTCCAAGGACACCCTGTCTCCAAAAGACCAAAAACAAACAGAAAAACAAGCAAAATCTGAGCTATTGAAGTAGAAGTTCATTTTCTGTTCTCTCTGCGTGTCCATCATGGATCAGCCACCAGGTTCTGCACAGTATAATCCCCACGGTATGCAAGCAGTCAGACCAGTGTCATCTTGAACACTGCCAGGTAGCACGCCACAGAGAAAAGAGGGACTCGATATTTATTCAGAACTCTTAGCTAAAGCAGGTCACACAGCTACTGTACCAATCTTTGAGTGGGCAGAGGCACAGTCTTCTTGCGTGCCTGCATAGAATAAGATTCTAGGTGTCTAGGAAAAGTTCCTCGAAGACTTGACTGTATCCCTCAGCACTGAAGGTGATGCTGACCTAAAATGATGGCTCAGGTAACAGAGATGCTGAATGAAATGCAATGAAATTCATGGGCTGTTTGAGGCTCTGAAAAAAATACATAAAAATAATTAAGATTTATTTCGGCTGGGCATGGTGGCCCATACCTTTAATTCCACCACTTAGGAAGTAGGAGCAGGCAGATCTCTGGGAGTTCAAGACCAGCCTGGTCTACATAGCAAGTTCCAGGATAGCTGGGGCTCCAGGGAGACCCTGTCTCAAAAAGACAAAAAAAAAAAAAAAAAGATTTATTCAGAAAGAAACTAGTGTAGTGAACACATACATAGTCAAACAACCACAGTAAACTGAAGGGCACAAATGCTATAATAAAATTCTAGCACCTCATGAAAGTGTATTATTTTTCTATTATTGTCGTAGAAAAGTACCATGAGTGTAATGCTTTAAAACAATATAAAGTTGCCGGGCGTGGTGGCGCACGCCTTTAATCCTAGCACTTGGCAGACAGAGGCAGGCGGATCTTTGTGAGTTCAAGGCCAGCCTGGTCTACAGAGCGAATTCCAGGACAGCTGGGGCTACAGGGAGACCCTGTCTTGAAAAGACCAATAAATAAATATAAATAAATAAATAAATAAAGTTGTTTTAAAGCGTTACACTATTTTATAGTTCATAGATTGGAATTCTGACACGAAATATAATCAGAGTGTTGGTATTGTGCTTCCCTTTCTGAAGTCATTAGAGGCTGAATCCTCCAGGCTGCTGATGGAACTCAGTTTCCTATGGTTAAGGGATTAAGGCCTTAGGTTTTAGTGGGTATCAACTGAATACTGCCCCAAGTTTCAGGGGGCTGTTGCTTTCCCTTGCTTATGGCCTCCTTCATCCTCTGAGCCACAGGCAGCTCTGGCAGGTGGAAGTCTTCTCATACTGCATGTCTGCCCCACTCAAGCTTAGATGCGGACTACCCAGATAACCCAGGATAATCCCATCGCTAGTTCTTTAATGGTAACCACATATGCAAAACCTTTTTTTTTAAACCGTATAAGGTAACGTAGTCATGGGTTCCAAGAATTAGGAAAACCATATCTTTGAAGGGAAGGACTCTCATTTTATTTACATAAAAATCATTCACATATAGATTTAATATGTACATCTAAATTGTATATAAATCATTTATTTACAACTCATTGTGACTGAGCCTAGAAAGATTACTTCCAAATTCGAAGTCCAGGGAAGCAGTCAGAGAGGACTGAAGGATGAATATGGGGTCAGGGAAGTGGGGTTGGGATTCTAAGCTGGCGAGTAAAGAGAACGGTGAATTCCCATCTGGAATGCCTGTGTCAGATGAACAGCATTATGGGACATGATGAAGGATGGCAAGCCGAGGCCAGGTTTGAATGGGGGCGCCTGCTGATGCATGGATCTGGAGCTAAGTGCATGGGGCTATGGAGTCACCCAGAGCTGCTTTGAATCCCAGTTCTGCAACTGTGCTGTGGGCTCAAAGGAAAGTCACTCATTCTGTAAGTCGCCACTGCCTCATTAGAAACATGAAGCCAACTGCTGTTGCGCCAACCTCACAGGCTTAATTGAGAGACCATTTAAAGGGCTTAACATTGAATGGAGGTGCTGCCTTTGTTATTTCTAGCCGAGCCCTTCCTTGTCTGTAGCTGGATCTCCGGCACTGTGGAGATAGTCTGGGAGGATCAGATATATGGACTGGGGAAGAACTCTGCCTGCCTGCCCTGCTCTCCACTGCCTAGTTCAGGGATCCCTTGTCCTACTCACCAGATACCCTTGGTGTGCCTTGAGGGAAATGACTGGTTTTCATCTACTGTCTACCCTGAACTGACCTTGGCTCTTGTGCTTCAATGTGGGGGCAAAGGGACAGTAGCAAAACCAGTCTTCAAGCAAAACGACATGCCCATGTCCCGAGAAGTCTCTTTTCAACCCCAAGATACGCATTCCTTTTTATGACCCAAGGCAATGAACTTGCTCTGTCTCAATCTTCATTTTCCAGTGTCCAAATCCTAGGCCCTAAATACAGGTGTCGATGTCACACATAATTGAATCAGGGTCAAGTACTCCAAACTCATTTTTAGGTAAGTTAGGTAAGTACATAGTTTTGTGTGTTTAAATAAACAGCAAATATGCTTACTAGCTTTAATAGGTTTTTAAACTAAAAAGCACATGGAATTGTGAAAACAGACATTAGACTTAACCAGTAAAAGTCCAATTCTACATATCCTCTGTACAGCTGTAAATCCCGCTAAGTGAACTGAACAGGACTCTAAGCCCCAATTGTCCAGGGTGGGGTGAGAGGCAGGCGGGGATGACGCCTTTATCAGAACCACCCACACACTCTCCACCCCACTATCATTTTTTTCATACCACCAAACTAATAAGTAGTCATTTCAAAAATACAGATTACTACATAGGGGAAAAAATTAGGTTCATGTACAGACCTACCTCCTAGATAAAACCATAATTAATACTTTGCAATTCAGCTTCCATTGTGCCCCTAAACACTTTCCAATTCAGCCAAAATGGAATTGTTTTGCACATCCTGACCAGAGCAAATAAATATTTATTAAGGTTCTGCTGTGTCGCCTCCATGAACCCCCATTTCCTGCTCGATATCTCAGAAGTTATTTGTGAACTAGTAATACAAATGTCAACTGGCATACAGAATGCCCCACATGTTAACAATTATCATTATCATAAACAACAATCATAATTACCATCTTGCTTAATCACCACCGAAACTCTGCCAAATCTTTTAGAGATGAAAAAAACTGAAGCTCAGAGAATTACTACTTGTCCAACCTACACAACTTGTATAATGTGACCTTAGAATTTGCAAGGATGAACAAGAAAACCAGAAAAAAAAATTTCCATGGGAGATTTTACCTTGAAAATCTTTGCCAAGTTCTTAAACTCATTATTGAAAAAGCCTATGATAAGAAAGTTTGCTCCAGGGGCCGGCGAGATGGCTCAGCAAGTTAAAAATTCTTGCCGCCAAGCTTAATGACCTGAGTTCAATCTCCTTTTCCCAGGAGTGGAGGAAAGAGAATTGGTTCCTGTAAGTTATCCTCTGACTACCACATGCTCGATGTGGTGCAAGTACACATGCACACACGATGCATGAATACATGTGAGTGAACTAATGAGACAGGTGGATCTCTGTGAATTCAAGGCCAGCCTGGTCTACAGAGTAAGTTCCAGGACAGCCAGAGCTACAGGGAGACCCTGTCTCAAAAAGACATAAATAAATAAATAAATAAATAAATAAATAAATAAATAAATATAAATAAATGTAATAAAAGAAAATTTTCTCCAGAACCTTCTAAGGATATCCACTAAATTGATTTAGTACCAATAGTTCCCACCTAGATTAATTGCTCCAGAACTTCCCTTTGAATAAGTAGCTAGTAACTTGAAAAACAACAGCTTTCTAAGATGTCACTCCCATGCCCTAGGCAACCCCAGCCTGGAATTTTTGATTTCCAATTCCAATCAATTATTTTTAAAAGATAATAATAATTCAAGCACAAGTAATAAGGCACCTGAGTCTTTCCTAAGCCCTTCCTAAAAGCTTTAGCTTGAGCCACTGCCTCCCTGTACCTTCTGAGCCCCTCTTTAGGAGATAATGGAGTTCAATTGTCATTCTTTTTTTTTTTTTCATGTCACTAACCTGGTGACTGACCGTGCCACAAGTCCCACAGCCGGTGAATAAGGTCAGCAGTTATTCTCTGAGGACTCTAGCACACCAAGTCAATTGTCATTCTTATCATCCATCTACACATTGTTAAACCTCATTCACTGAGTTCCCAGGGTCCTTCTAAATAGAACAACTTAGGCAGATTCATACCCCCAGGTAGATACCTTTCCTCTTCTTCATACATTGCCACATGTGTATCTACAGGAGAGTGTATGCATGCCAGAGCACATGCACACACACACACACACACACACACACACCCCTGGACTACCATGAGTCATGTGCTTGAGTGGCCCAAAATCTGGCACCATGCACTAGATCAGGTCACATCACACCAGGATGAAAGGTGGCTTGGCCCCTATTTTGATTGTCTGAGGGAAAGTGGATCCAATGAAATTAAGAGAGAACTGACTTCCAGCTCCTAAATATTGTATTCACATACAAGTTGTCTGTTTCTCTAATGGTCAAGCTTAATCAAAACAAGGGGCTTGAAGGCCAAGCCAGCAAAATACTCAAGCACATATGGCCTGCAGAATAGTACGAGAAACCTCTCCCCTAAGAGCCGCATTGCTGAAGCAGCCCGTGTACTATTGGAGAAAGATTCCTGGAATTCTACTGTTGGAGCACCATCCCTATGGGTTAAAGCTTTGGAGCTGCTGAAGACCCTCTTGTTAAAATGCACATATCTCTAGGGCAATAAAGGCATACTAATCAGTCATACATTGCTGTAAATTATTGTTTAGGACTTCCTTTCTTTGTTGAACGTGGCCTTGGGGACATCAGGAAACATGAGTCTGGAATAGCAGACTTTAGCCAAGGTAGATAGAAGGGGAAAGTAGGCAGTCTAAGAGCACTGGACACTGGAGAGGAAGGTCCTGGAGGTAGTTCTGACCTTATAACCCTGATTGCCGCCATCTGGCTTCAGACATTGCTGGATGACCTTAGGTAGATCCCTGGCCTGTGTTGGTGACTCAGCCACACCCTAAAGGCAATCAAGGTGACCTACAGCTCCAGGCAGCTGGGTGCAGAATTAATTAATGACCGTGAGGGAGCCTGAAAACATCAGCCTATTGCAGCTCAGGGCATGATTATTAAGTTATTAGGAGGGATGGTTAATTATCATGTCTAAAGTTTCTGGTAAAAAGGGTCAATTTTCTGTTGCTCTGGATGGGAGAAACCTTGAGAGCTTCAAAAAGAGGAGAGGGGCAGTTCTATGTTCATGGCTTACTGCCAGCCTGGGCTGGAAATCTGGCTTTCCGCATGCACAGCAACCAACCTTCAGGGCAATAGTGGCATATTTTAAGCTATAAAGAGAGCTGAAGACCATAATTTTTTCTGGGTTGCTAGATGTTGTCTATATGCCAATTTGCCCTAGAAATTGGGAATACCAAACAGGAAAGAGCTGGTCTTTCATTGGGTGATTCAGGTAGTGAGTGTGTCCAAGGGCTTGAAAGACCAGGTAGGAGAAGGAACATAAGAAGCCTGGCTACCACATAGCTGTGGGATCTTGTGCAAGCTACTTCTTCAACTTCCCAAGCTTGAGATTCTTCAGCCATGCACCTGGGAGTCACACACACTGTCTCAGTTTTCTCTCAGCACTGATGTAAACACTGAATAAGACAATGCAGAAGGAGATCCTTTGTGCACTGGAAAATGCTATTTGGACATTTTTTTCAGGTGCACTAAGATGTCATGGCTTTGGGGGAAGTCTTTTTCACCCAATAAATCCTACCCAACAATCTACCACAACATTTAAAATTATGAGCATTTGTCATTATTTTTAACTGAAAGATTTCCCTCTTGAGGGTTCATCTTGAAAATGTCATCATAGCCAATTCAGTAACAAGATGGGGATGGAGCGGGAGAATCCAGTTATCCACTGAGAGATGAGGACAAGTCGTTTCATGGGATCAGCCAGTTCTCCAGGAAGCAGGTACGTGTGCACGTGAGTGTGTGTGTGTGCACATTTGTGTGTTTGACTGGAAATACCAGAGGACTACCTCAGCTGCCCTTTCTCAAGTTCCAGCTACTTTGTTTCTTTATATTTTTATTATACGAGAACTTCATACATATATACAGTGTATGTAGATCACGTGTGCACCCCATTTCTCCCCCATCTCTTCCCATCCCCCACAACTTCATGTCTCCTCCAAAAATTACCAGTCCCCTTATAATTATCATCTTTTTTTTTTTTTTTGAGATTGTGTCAGTTACTGGTCTGGAACTCCCAACTAAGCTAAGCTAGCCAGCCAGCCAGCATGCCCCAGGAATCTGCCCATCCCTGTCTCCTCAGAGCTGGAATTATAAGGACACACCATCATGCCTGGCTTTTTGTAATGTGGTTCCTGAAAATTAAACTTGTCCTCATACTTTCACAATGAGCACTGTACTGATTGAGCCATCTCCCCAGCCCTGGGATGGGAGAGTTTTAATAACTAGGAAGGAGAATCCAAAGTTGCAGGAGCCCCAGAACCAGCAGGAAAAATCGGGTACCAAGCAGCTGCAGAGGAGCTCTGTCAAAAGGAGGATAAAAAATAGAAACAATATTATTGCTATTCTATCTTTTGCATAACCCTTTGCAGAATGGAACTTCAAAAGCGCATATTGTCCTCTTCATCCTTACAGTGGCCCAGTCCATTAATATTCCCAGGGTAAACTGAGATCTAGAAAACTCAAAAGATGTGTCCAATGTCACAGGTCCAGTGTGTGGAGGCAGACCACAACCTCATACTGATGCTTCACGTTTTACCTGGATGGAAGGAACAGTCTTTCCTCCTTTGAATTTACCCTTGTAGATTTTATCTTTCATTCTCTTTAAGAGTAACTGATGTTGGAGATGCCAAGCAGGTGGCTAGCTCATTTCCTCTTCCTTCATTCTTTTTTTTTTAATTTTATTTATTTCCATATGTGTATGAATGTGTTGTCTGCATGCAGGTTTGTGCACCCATGACATGCAATGCCGCGGAGGTCAGAAGAGGGTGTCGGATTCCCCTGGAACTGGAGTTCTCCTGGAATTGGAGTTTCAGATGGTTCTCGGCCGCCATGTGGGTGCTGATGAGTCCCTGTCCAGTATGATCAATGATGAGGTAATGATAGTTAGCATCTAAGGAGCATTATTATACACTAGGTGTTTTGATATACTGCCTAGTTCTCACAACCGTCTATAAAATAGGCTCCTATCTTCAATGGACGAGGACAAGGGTCAGGGATTATAGAGTACCAACAGATTCAAGGTCATGTAGCTGGTAAATGGGCAAGACTGGTTTTGACCCAGATTTTCCTGTCTTTAAAACTCATGTAAGACTTATTGTCTTGCTGGGTGTGGCGGCACATACCTTTAATCCCAGCACTCAGGAGGCAGAGGCAGGCAGATCTCTGTGAGTTCAAGGCCAGCCTGGTAGTTGCACCTGTATTGTCTAGATAAATCCAAAACAAGCAGAGGCTTTAAAATTTTAATTTTTGGGACTGGAGAGATGGCTCAGCAGTTAAGAATACCAGCTGTTCTTGCAGAGGACACGGGTTTGAGTCCTAGCACCCACATGGTGGCTAGCAACCATCCAGATAATCCAGAACATTCTCCCCCATCTTATGATCTTCTGAATATAGTATATACAAAGTCGTTTTTTTCTCAGAAGATAGCATATTCACAGGCTCTAGGGAACGAACAATAGGCATTTTGGAGTGGCTTGAGGGAGGCATATTTTGCATCTGACCCTAGACTAAGAGCGTAGAGGAGAAGCTGGCCTGTTTATTGCCCCCAGAATAGCACTTTCATCATTCTGAATTCAGTGAGGAGGGAGAAAGTTGTGGCTTGGTGAAGCACTTATTTTTACTGAGATTTATGAAAAATTATTGAAAAATTCTCATTTGCTGTATGGCCTTCAGAAAAATAATCAATGATTGGACTTTCAAATCATTTTGTATAGTTTTGCTTGAGAGAAGTTCCCTGAATTGTCTCTTTCCAGAAGGAGGGCATAAAAGAAGATGCCTCCCCAACCCTACCAAAAAGTAACAACCCATTCCCCACATTGTGTAAGAAGGTTCACAATCTTCCATCATAAGAGAGGCTTTTTAGATACCATTACATCAAGGAGATCTTGTGATGAGATTATCCTAGAATTAGGACCATCCTAGAATGTCTTAATCAGGCCTTGAGCTTCATTCTGCTGAGTATAAGCGGTAGAATATATATATATATATATATATAAGTATGCAATATATTGTATATATATGTATGTATGATATATATAACTAATAATAAGTATTTAAGATATATATTATACTAATATAAATACCAGCAAGCTGGGCATTTACTGTCAGGAACTTATACATATTCCCTGTGTTCTCCCCCTCATTGTTGGTGTTTTGAATGTAGTTATGCTCTAGCATCTTATAGATCTCCTCTGTTTATTTTTGTTGTTTTTCCTGGTTTTTATTTACTTTTATTATTTTATTAAGTCTTCCCAAATTTCATGCAATATATTTTGATTACGTTCCTCCTCTATCCCTCAGAGTGATGTAAGTATCATTCTAGGCAAAAGAATGAGGAGAAGGGGCCAAGAAAACAGGCCTGTTTCACTTGTTATAAGCGCAGCTATCAAAACAAACCTGTGCAACAATCTGGGTTATAGGTGATTGGAGAAGCTGCCCGCCTTCTGCTCCCTTATCTCTGTGGGTTTGTATTCTGGCTTAGGGATTGGCATTGGAGGGGCTACCTTCTTGGTTTGAAACATCAGACATTACTTCAACGATGTTTACTTGATCTTTTATCTAGCACTTTCTTTTTTTTTTAAGACCATTTTTAAATACTCTCCACTTTTCTACATTACTAAAAATAGAAATCCCCAAAATATTTTTTGTTCTCGTTCTTTATCCTTAAATTTCCCAGTGAATTGTTACCATAACTGCCTAATAAAATTCATTGTTCCACACCCTCCAAAAGAAGAAGTTAGGGGGCTGGAGAGATGGCCTAGCGGTTAAGAGCACCGACCGCTCTTGCAGAGGACCCGGGTTCGATCCCCAGCACCCACATGGCGGCCGAGAGCCGTCTGAAACTCCAGTTCCAGGAGAACTCCAGTTCCAGGGGAATCCGAGACCCTCTTCTGACCTCCGCGGCATTGCACGACACGGGTGCACAAACCTGCATGCAGACAGTACATTGATATACATACCGAAATAAATAAAAATAAAAAAATAAAAAAAAAAGAAGAAGTTAGTCCATTGTGTTCTCAGATACTTGAAGATATCTCTAATATAGATCTCTTGCTTTCGTTGCAGCTATTTATCTATCTCCTCCTACTGTTCTCCAAGGTTCTGGCAGAGTATTCAAATTACCATTCTACATCTAGTGTCTAACACAGTGTTTGACATAAGACAAACACTTAAGTAGATATTTATTTAAGTTTGAACAAAGAAATGAATAAAACGTCAGTGTTTGCCCAGTGAAGTCCAAAATCATAAAATGGTGCTCCAGTACCTCTGCATCCTAACTACTGTCTATTTTTCCAGACTTTCGAGGCAGTTCGTGCATAGTCCATTGAGGTCGAGATTTTCTATTAATGCATTCAGTTGTATATTTATTCTTTTTTCATCATTTTTGAATGCATAATGCACGAAGACCACCGTGCTGAGTAGGAGGATGATCTCCAAGGACAGAAAACCATGGTCTTGGGCTGGAGAGATGGCCTAGCGGTTAAGAGTGCCTACTGCTCTTACAGAGGACCCGGGTTTGATCCCCAGCACCCACATGACGGCCGAGAACCGTCTGAAACTCCAATTCCAGGAGAACTCCAGTTCCAGGGGAATCCGTAACCCTCTTCTGACCTCCGAGGCATTGCACAACACGGGTGCACAAACTTGCACGCAGACAGTACATTCATACACATACTGAAATAAATAAAATAAAATAAACCATGGTCTTAGTCTTCATGGAATATAGATTCCAAAGGGGAGCAGATATTAACGGGAAATATACCATTGATTACTTAATTACATCTTGTTAAGTGTTAAAGAAGGAGAGACAGAAGCCTTATAAGAGAATCAACCAACTACTGTGTGAGGATAGGAAGAGCATCCTATCAAAGAGAACAGTCCCAGGAAATCCACCCACTCTTCCCCCTCTGCAACATCAGCATTGGAGTCGACACTGTCCCCAATGACAATCCCTTCCCTCATCTATACTGGGATTCTGGCTAGTTTGATCTAGGGCAGGTCTGGGTCACCCCCAGTCCCAGACATTGTGACCATGTCACATTCAGCGAATAATGCCTCCCTGCAGACGTCCACTACCTCTGGATCTGCAGCCATATCAACCTGAATGATCTGGATCTTGTCAGGAGCCAGTCTTATTAGGATCTAAAAGCAGTTCCCTGGGAAAGGAACTATAGTTCCTTTATATCCTGCATAGAGGTTGCACGGAGGAATGCAGCTTTGAATGTCCCACGATGATCCTGAGACAGGTCTCTGCCATACTGGTGCCTGTGTGTTGCATGCTCCTTTTGCGATATCAATTCCAGATGATGTTTGATGGCCAGTGGGGGGGGGGGGTGAGCAATATTGACTGCTAGAAGTTCCTTCATCTTTTAAATGTATCCCTAAATGTATGTCCCTAATAACAGAAATGATGCCCTTCATGTCACTTAAAGACTGCTGATAACTTCCGAGTGTCTATAGGATAAAATCCAAACTCATTAGAAATACTCTAAAATTTTTGTCAGTCTTACTCTGACTATTTTCTGTAGTCTGAGCCCAAAATTTCCTATCCTTTACTGGCAAACTGATTTGAAAAACTTTAGCAAAATTATCCACGAAATATTTCAATTGTAAAAATCAGCAGCCTTGCTGAATATCTTTAAAACATGAGAAAACTTCAACCCAGCAATTCTGCTTTTGGAAATGTATCTTACAGGTGGTGTAAATGGCTTATGTAGGGCTGAGCTTTCATCCATGACTTAATCTAAGCAATGAATTTCTGCATTCTCACTGTTTGTTTGAAGAAGTTTCTCTGGTTCAGGCTTAGAATAGCATTTGTCTATGAGTATAGTATTTAGAAAGCAGTTTGATGCTATAACTTAACTAACTGGCAGTATTCATTTCCCCCCTTAGGCCCTATGACCTCCCTGCCATGGGTTTTGGACTAAGCGTATGGTACCAGGCATGGAATCCCCCTGTGGAGGAGACCTGAAATCCAGTTGGAGAACAATTACCCCTGTATCTATCTCAGTAAGTCTGATCTTAGTCTGTACAGCAGAGATCTCAAGCTCAGATACCAAATGGATAACATATACAAGTGAAATTAACTGGTCAAGACTGCAGAAAGCAGGGTTCTTGGGGTTTGCTTGGAATAGAAAGCCATCACCCTGCATCAGTGAGAAATCACTTTAGGAATGAACGTGGCCAGATTTTATGGTCAAGAAGCACCTGTAATCAGATTTCTAAAATACAAAATATGTGTCTTTAAATGTTAATTCCAGTGCAATTATTAATATTTTATTATTTTTTTAATTTTATGTATATGAGTATTTTGCCTCCATGCATGTAGATGTGCCCATGTTATGCAGTGATTGCCCATGGATGAAAGAAGAGGGGTTTAAATCTCCTGAAACTGGAGTTACAGACAGTTGTTAGCTGCCATGTGGGTGCTAGAATTCAAACCTGGGTGTTCCAAAAGAGCGGTCAGTGCTCTTAACCACTGAGCCATCTCTCCAGCCCCCAAGTTCAATTTTTTTAAATATATTGAGGGAAAAACTAAATATCTGCAAACTGAATCCAGTGATCATCTGACAGGTTTCTTTGGAGAATCACCGAATGGGGTGCTGGGCTAGTCCTGTGATGCTATTGGAAGACAGAAAGGAGTTTTGACCTTGATGATGTAACTAATGCAGCTTAAAGGACAATGGAACCCAAGGTCTGGAATTGCAAATGGAGACAAGGTCTGTAGTTCCTTGTTTTAGTGGTATTGAGTAGTCTGGAAGTCAAGTTCTCACATTGCTAGGTGAGAGCACTACAGTGTGAGCTACAGCACCTGTCCTTTTTTCTAATAATTTTATTTTGGAAAAGATCTCTCTAAGTTGCCCAGGTGACCTCCTGTTTGTGATCATCCTACCTCTGTCCCCTAAGTAACTGGATAAGATCTGTACTTTAAATGAACAGATCCCCAGAAGTCTCCAGTCCCATCTGCCTGATGGTTTTCAAGGAGGAACTGAAAGCCCATTCTTATTTTTTTATTAAAAAAATCTTATTTATTTTTATTTTGCGAGACTTTTGCCTACATGTATGTAAGTACACCACTTGCATGCAGTGCCCATGGAGGCCAGAAGAGGGCAACGAATGCCCTGAAAGTGGAATTATGGATAGTTGCCAGCTTCCATGTAGGATGTAGGTACTGGGGATCAAAACTGAGTCTCTGAAAGAACACTAGTACCCTTATCCACTGATCCATCTCCCTAGCCCCAGCAGTGATCAGTTGCCAATAGTTCTCTGGCTAGAGTTGTTGAGGCTTGCTGTTCATGTCACGTGTTCTGTGCTTTCTGTCTGGTTGAGTCAGCATGGGTCTTGTACCTGGTGACATCACTGTGGCAAGTTCATAAGAGCCAGTCCCCAGTGGCCTGAAAGCCTCTGTTTCTTATGTTCATGCACCAGCCCTGGCTCTTACAATATTTCCTCCCCCTCTTCTTCAATGCTCCCAGAACCTTGGGGGGGGGGTAGTATAGGCATCCTATCCAGGGACGCACACTCTGCAGTCTCTTTGTTCTGGCACTATTATGTTCCTTGTTATGGCCTTCAGTTACACACACTGTTCATGTCCTCATGTTCAGATATTGTATGTGTAGTTTTCAGGGGTGGGTTGAGGTCATACATTTTCCTCTGGCTTTTCATGCCGCCCACACTTTCTTCTCTCTCTCTCTCTCTCTCTCTCTCTCTCTCTCTCTCTCTCTCCTCCTCCTCCTCCTCCTCCTCTTCTTCCTCCTCCTCCTCCCTCCCCAGTTTAAGTGCTCCCATTCTCCCCTTGATATCACCTGACTCCTATTATCCCTGCTCTCTTGAGTTCCTTTACCCCCATGGTTCCTCCTTCCTTCCCAGATAAATACTCCCATTTTTCCCATTTCCCCCTTGGTAAATCTGTTTCTTACTATCTTCCTGTCTCTTTCTCTCCCCTTTCATCTGTTCTTCCTTTCCATTTTCCTGGTTCTCGCTGTTCTATTGGGATATATTCTCACATATAAGGTATTGGTGTTAATATCCCAAAATGAGGAAGAACCATATGTTGCTTCCTTTCTAAGTCTGTATTACTTCACTAAGTATGACAGTTTCTAGTTCCATCCACTTACATGTAAATTTTATAATTTCGTCTTTCCTTACCATTGAGTAGAACTCCATTGTGTAAATGTACCTCATATTTGTTAGCCACTCATCAGCTGAGGGACACTTAGGTTCCCTCCATTTCTTAGCTATTGTGAAGACAGCAGCAACAAGCATGGATGTACAGGTATCCCTACAGTAGGATGAGCCCTGTGGGTATATGCCAGGGAGCAGTATAACTGGAACATATGGTAGATTCAGTTTTAGGTTTTTTTTTTTTTAATTCTCCATACTGCTTTCCATAGTGTTTGCTGAGTTTGTGTTCCCACCAGCGGTGAATGAGCGTTCCCCTTTATCCACATCCTCACCCCCATATTTGGTGTCTTTTGTTCTCTTAATCTTAGCCAGTCTGACTGGGGCAAGATGACATCTTAAAGTGACTTTCATTGGCATTTCTCTAATTATTAAAGATGTTGAGTATTTTTTAAGGTACTTTTAGCCATTTTTTATTTCTTTGAGAACTCTCTGTTCAGGTCTCTAGCCCGTCTTTTTATTGGGTCATTTATTGTCTAGTTTCTTTTTTTTATTTCTTTGTATATTCTGGTTATTAATCCTCTGTCAGAAGTGAAGATTTTTCTCCCATTCAGAGGGTTTTCTCTTCACTTCCTTGGTTATTTCTTTGCTGTACAGAAGCTTTTAGTTTAATGAGGTCCCATTTGTTGACTGCTGACTTTAATTCTCGAGTAATATATGTATGGTTTAGAAAGTCCTTTCCTATACCTATATCTTGGAGGGTACTGCATATGTTTTCTTCTAGCAGTTTCAGTGTTTCATGTTTCATATTGAGGTCTTTGATCCATTTGGAGTTGACTTTTGTGCAGGGTGACAGATAAAGGTCCAATTTCATTCTTCATTCTTCTACAGGTGGAAATCCAGTTTTGCTAGCATGATTTGTTGAAGATTCTGTCTTTCTTCCATTGTGTGTTCTTGACACCTTGGTCAAATGTCAGGTGACTGAAATTGCATACACTCTCATTTGGATCTTCTATTATGTTCCATTGATCTACATGTCCATTTTTGTGCTAGTACCATGATGTTTTTATAGCTATATCATTATAATCTACTTTGAGATCTGGTATGGTGATTCCCCTCAGCATTGCTCTTTTTGCCCGCGATTGTTTTGACTCTCCAAGGTCTTTTATGGTGTGATTCTATGTGCATTTATTACTCTTTCTTTCTTTATTGTGTGATTGTATGTATGTATGTGTACATGTGTGGGCATACGAGTGCCACTGCACATGTGTGGGGGGGGTCAGAGTAATTGACTCTCTTTCTACCATATGGGTCCCAGAGATCTAACCCAGGTTGTCAGGCTTGGCAGCAAGTGCCTTAACCCACTGAGATACCTCACTACCCAGTTTTAGCACTTTTAATTTCTAAAAAGCATTCTTCAAACTACTCTATGCCTGGCAAAAACAGCTTTCACATTCAGAAGTGCAATAAATATCTTTCAGTCAAATTGGAACAAAATTCACTGCCATGGCATTTGTCCTATAGGAGTTGATACATTGGCATCAGAAGGAAACCTAGGACTCCATTAAGGATTAAAGAGAACTAGAGGCCAGTTGTGGTGGGTACGCCTTTAATCCTAGCACTTGGGAGGCAGAGGCAGACGGATCTTTGTGTGTTCAAGGCCAGCCTGGTCTATAGAGCGAGTTCCAGGACAGCTGGGGCTACAGGAAGACTCTGTCTCGAAAAGACCAGAAAAAAACAAAAACAAAAACAAAAAAAAACTCCACTGGGGCTGGAGAGATGGCTCAGCGGTTAAGAGCACCGACTGCTCTTGCAGAGGACCCGGGTTTGATTCCCAGCACCCACATGGCAGCTAAGAACCATCTTTAACTCCAATTCCAGGGGAATCCAACACTCTCTTCTGACCTCCACAGCAATGCAGGACACCATGACACAGGTGCACCAACCTACATGCAGACAGTACATTCATACACATAAAAAGAAATAATAAATAAAAAAATTTTTAAAATAGAGAACTAGAAAGGACAAACAGGCAGGGCAAATAGGAACTTTCCCAACTCTTTTTTCTTTCCATTTTGTCAAAAGGCAGCTATTATATACTCAAAGTAAGATTAATAAAAATGTATTATGGAGTTTATAACAGCCATGTAAATAAATTTTATAATAATAGTGCAAAGAACCATATGAACAAAATTAAAGACCATTATAACAATTTTAGAGCTACTCTTGAAAATATAAAGTATAAACAAAAAGCAAGGATGAGTACAGAAATGTATAGAATATCCCAACAGGGCTGAGCATGGTGGTGCACGCCTTTAATCCCAGCACTTGGGAAGCAGAAGCAGGTGGATCTTGGTGAGTTCAAGGCCAGCCTAGTCCACATACTCACATCAAGTTTCAGGCCAACTGGAGCTACAACACACAGAGACACTGTCTCAAAAAGAAAAAAAAAATGCCAACAAATTGAATTAACTAATAGCTTATTTTAAGTTGCATGTTTTAAAAGATAAAAGTTCAAACAAATGGCATAAACAAGTTGAAAATTTTGCAGTACAAAGATTTAGCATACTTAGTTCTGAGTCATGTATGGGAATGTATCAGCATATGTGTGACTAACTTTAGACTTTAGTGGAAAAATATAAGTATGTGTAGCAAATTATAATTCTATTCAAATTATAACTCTATTCATTTTCTGCTTCCTGTGAAATTGCTTTTTCTTTGGAGTAATTACACTTCAAATTTAGCTTAGTCAGCTGTCTATTGCTGTGACAAAATAAATGATAAAAACAACTTTAAAGGAGCAAATGCTAACACGGGCTCAGTTCAGAAGTTTCCATCCATGGCTATTTGGTTCCTTTGCTTTTTTGGTACCTGTGGACAGCAGAATGCTATGCCAAGGAGAAGCTGCTTGCTTCGTGGTTTCCAGGAATCACACAGGAAGACAAGATGGGGCAGGCAGGGTTCCCACAGCAATTCCGTACATCAGCCTATAGAACAGTAAGTTCCGGATGAATGCAAAACCAGAAGTGACAAAACACTATAACTGTGCAGAATATACTTGTGAGTTAAGCATAGAAATATTTATTTCTCAGGCCGGGCGTGGTGGTGCACACCTTTAATCCTAGCACTTGGGAGGCAGAGGCAGGCGGATCTCTTTGAGTTCAAGGCCAGCCTGGTCTACAGAGTGAGTTCCAGGACAGCCAGAACTACAGGGAGACCCTGTCTTGAAAAGACCAAAAAATAAAAAAATTAAAAAAAGAAAGAAAAAAAGAAAGAAAAAGAAATATTTACTTCTCAAATACAACATAAACCATAAAGAAAAATAATGATGCATTTAAATATATTAGAGTCACTAACTAACTTCTACAGAACATGTTTCTTTGGGGAGAGGGATGCTTTTTTTGTAAATTTGTAATTGTTTTTTGTTTATCTCATACAGAACATCTTAATCATCTTTATGCCCCTTCCCCATTGGCACATCTCATACCCCTCCTCCCCCCAGAATTCATGCAATACTGTCATTTGTGTTAAGATCTGTCAAGTCAAGTTAGTGTCCCCAGACATCCCTCAGTGCAAATTCATCCACCGAGGTCTAGTCAGCCTATCTAGAGTCCCTCCCTTTAAGATGATCAGTTCTTCTTCACCCAGCATTAATCAGCTGCCAATAGTTATTTGACTAAGACTAGGGCCGGCTGCCCATTTCCACAGTTCTGTGCCGGATTTTTGCCTGCTTAAGTTTGCATGGGTCTTTTGCATGTGGACACCATTGTTGTAGGTTCATGTGAGCAGGGTCCCAGGAGCCTGTAGGACTCTATTTCCACATGCTCATGCACCTCCTCCCTGGCTCCTACAATCTTTCTGCCCCCTCTTTCACGATGGTCCTTGAACCCTGGGTGGGTTGAGTTTAATCTAGGACAGGACCTCTGCAGACTCTTATTCTCAGTGCTTTGGCCATTTGTGTCCCTTTATGTTCATTGTCTTCTGCTGCATGAGTAAGCTTCATTGATGAGAGTTGAGATATGCATTCGCAGTCTCTCTACCCCTTGATCCACTATGTTCTGTGAGCCTTAGGTCTAGAGGTAGATGTGTCACTTAGGCTTGGGCAATTCACAGACAATCTCTCTGCATGAGCACTTGTGGAACTCTGTAATAATTTCTATCTTAAATAAAAAGCAAGCCAGGTGCTAAGTGTAGACCACTTACAGATTATACAACAAAAGGATTATAGCCAAACTACATTTTAAAATATTTTTACAAATAAACAAGGAAAAAAGCTAATACATAAAATGAGCTGATAATGTAAATAGGAAATTCAAAGGAAAGGTAAAAAGATAAGTATATGAAAACTGTTGAATATCATTAATAGTCTTACAATGTAAATTATAAGAACATTAAAAAATCATTTCACATCCATTAGATTTGTGGAAATTCAATGTTAGCACAATGTCAGGTGTTGGCAAGGACCTGGGATGATGGAAATATTTATACATGCTGGTGGGAGAGTAAGTTGATTCTACTATTTGGAAACAATTTGGTCTTATCCAAGTATTTTAAAGATAGACTCTGAAGTTACGTTCTAAAGACACTCTTACATGCACATACAAGTAAATGTGGAAAAACTATTGGGGTCTGGGGATATGACCAAGTTGATGAAGCGCCTTTTATGTGAAGACACGAGGAGCCATGTAGAAAGCTAAGGGCAGCAGCACGCACCTGTGATTCCAGTGCTGGGGAAATGGACAAAAGGGTGCCCGGTGCTTTCTGGTTATACAGTTTGGCCAATGGGCAAGCTCCAGGTTCAGTAAGAGACCTCGTCTCAAAATGTGTAGTAAAGAGATACCAAGGAAAGCCTTGACAACACACGTAGATACACCTGCACATAGACATGAACGTGTACATAATACCCTCACACAGAGAGAAACAAATATTTGCTAGGGGCAAATATTGTTGTGGGCCAAAAATTTGGTAATGATTTCAATATCGATGAAGTGGACAAACTGTGATATACTTATTTCTAATAATGGAATATTATTCAGCACTTACACTAACGGTATGAGAGCAGCATATATCAGCACCAGCAAACTACAAACTGCCCAGTGATATAGACAGCATAAGGCTACCCACATACAGTCCTTAAGTACAGAAAATCTTACTACTTTGAATATAGACATCTATATAAAGATTACAAAAGCATAAAATTAAGCAAGGGGATTCAGAATACTAGTTATCTCTCAGAAGATAAGCAAGAGACTTCAACTGAGCCTAGGGGACCCCCACAGTCCCCACCTGAACCTGTCATTTTGACTTTTTCTTTCTCAAAAAGAAAGAAAACTCTCTGTAGAATTCCCCTTTATTTGAAATATTTTACAATGATTTAAAAATCAAGAAGAAAGTAAAGTCAAGGTTTTAATATCGGTTTCAGAAATTCTTTTCCTTTTTCTTTGTTGTTCATAAAGACTAATTCATTTTTTTTTCTCAAAATAAAGCAATTAAGCTTTTCCTGAGGTGTGGCTAACACACATTCTTTCAGTAACAATTGCAATGAATGTTAACACAATTAGAACTCACATTTTGTCCATCTATTGCCTTGAATGTTTGGTGGAAAAGTGGTTTGGGGAGGATGATGATAACAATCTCAGAAAGGTCTTGGCATGCATGGTCATGACCTCGCCCATGGTGGTTTCCAGGGTTTAGATGGGAACCAGTTTCTGACTATGTCACCACCTCAGGAGAAGTGAGAGGTGTTGCTCCCAGGCTGCCTTCCACAGGGCATCCAGCCGAGAGTCCCTGCCCAGCCATGCAATGGTTTCTGAAACTCATGAGATCAGCAGCTTTTCACGAAACCATGAGTCATTTCCATGGTGAGGATTTCCAGGAGCTGAGGAGTGCCTTGAAGTGCAGGCTTCGCCAGATGTGTTGGCATCTCCAACCCCGGGTACCATGGTTGGCCAAGAGCCAGAGGTCTTAAGGTCATCCATAGCCAGAACTTCTCTTGGATTTCAGGTGTACAATTAATGTGCTCTAATTAAAATTCCAATTGGGTGTTTTTCGAGGAACTCGATCATCAGAAATTCATATTGACTCACAAATGACCAAGAAAACATTATTTTAGGATATATTAGAAGACAAATAGAGAAAACTTCAATATTGATTCAGAAACAAAGAAACCAGCCAAGGGAAGATAATTCAGTGTCAGACAGAAGTAGATGAACAGATAAATAAAGTGGTCAACAAGGGTCACTAGGAAATTAGACAACTATAGTATGAAGAAAATTAGATCCCTGTCTAACTATACAAACAAGAGTGGATTCTACATGGATTCAAGAGCTAGTTAAGTGTGAGCTATAAAACTAGAGAATAAGTAGAAGAAAACGGGGCTGGAGAGATAGCCTAGCGGTTAAGAGCACCGACTGCTCTTGCAGAGGACCCAGGTTCGATCCCCAGCACCCACATGGCAGCTGAAAACCATCTGTAACTCCAATTCCAGGAGAACTCCAGTTCCAGGGGAATCCGATACCCTCTTCTGACCTCCATAGCATTGCATGACACAGGTGCACAATGTACTGTCTACATGCAGAGAGTACATTCATGCACATAGAAAATAAATAAATAAATAAAATTTTAAATTTAGTTCTTAAAAAAATTTTAAAAAAAGAAAACACAAAATACCAATGTGATCTTTGAATTTTATTATGTGACAAAACAAAAGAAAAGAGAGAGAGAAGACATAGAGGTAGACAGTGAGAAAGAGAGGGAGAGAGAAAAAATTAAAAAATTCAAATCAATAAGGCCCAAGAGGCTGAGGCAGGAAGATTACAAGTTCAAAGCTAGCCTGGGCTAAAAGCCAGCTTGAGTTATATAAGATCTTGTCTCAGAAAATAAAATCATGGAGCTATAATCATAAAACAGCCTGGTATTGGCACAAAAACAGACCTGTAGATCAATGGAACAAAATTGAGGATCCACATCCAACCTCATGTTCAACAAAGGGGACAAGAAGACTCAATGGAGGAAAGACAGCATCTTCAGCAAATGGTGTCGGAATAACTGGATCACCACTTGTAGAAGAATAAAACTAAACCTCTACCTCTCACCATGTACAAAAATCAACTCCAAGTGGATCAAAGACCTCAATGTGAAACCCAAAACTCTGAAAATGATAGAAGGAAACTTTGGTAGTAACCTACAAGACATAGGCATAGGAAAGACTTTCTAAATCAGACAGCAGCTGCACAAAAATAAGGTCAACAATTGACAAATGGGACCTTATTAAACTCAAAAGATTCTGTACAGTGAAAGAAACAGTCAAAGAAGTAAAGAGAAAACCCACAGAGTGGGAGAAATCTTCACCAGTGATACATCTGATGGAGCATTAACATCCAGAGTATATAAACTACTCAAAAAACAAAGAGGGAAGAAAACAAATGACCCACTCAAAAGAAGGAGTAAAGAGCTGAACAGAGACTTCTAAATGAAGTAGTATAGATGGCTGAGAAACATCTTAAAAAGTGTTCAACATTACTAATAATTAAGGAAATGCAAATTAAAACCACTTTAATATTTTATCTTACTCTGGTAAGACTAGCTATGATCCAGAAAACAAAGGATACCAAATGCTGGAGAGGTTGTGGGGAAAGGGGAACAATCATCCACTGCTAGTGGGAATGCAAACTCATACAACCACTATGGAAAGCAGTGTGGAGAACCCTTAAAAGACTCAAAATGAGCCTACTACCTGACCCAGCCATCCCACTCCTGGGTATATAACCACAAGACTCATCCTAATGCAGAGATACATGCTCATCTATGTTTATTGCAGCTCTCTGCACAATAGCGAAGAGCTGGAAGCAACCTGAGTGCCCCTCAACCAATGAGTGGCTAGAGAAAATGTGGTACATCTACAGAATGGAATTCTGTGCAATGGTAAAGAAAGTTGACATCATGAACTTTGCAGGTAAATGGATGGAACTTGAAGCTATTATGCTAACACAGTCCCAGAAAAACAAACAATGAATGGTATCCCTCATTTGTGGATGCTAGCACCAAATCCCTAGTTGAAAGGCAAGCTGAGCAACAATAATGTTATATTTCTTTTTATCTGTAAGCAACTGTGCTGTTGTAATGTGAGTCCCTTAACGGGCTCTGGAATTAACTTATCACTCATTTTCAGACTTTGTAATTGCAGTATATGAGTGGAGGGTATGTATTCATATTTTAGAGTAATGTAAAATTAAAAGGAAAAAATGTGAACTCCTAAACGTATTTTGGAATTAACATACAGTTTGTTTTCAGAGGTCATAATTTTGGTATAAATGTGACATACATATAGGCATATTTTAGAGCAATACAAATGGGAGGGAACAACAAAGACAAAAGGACTGGGTCAAAGAACTGACTAAAATAATAAACCTCTGCAGAGAAAAACTTTAAAAAAACTGAGAAAAAGATTCAAGACATGTATGGCACAATGCATGAACTGGGGTGGGTGGGGGGCATGGAAAGGGGAATGTGTCTAAATTGGACTGAGAAATGATGCATGAAATACACAAAACATCAATAAAATATTTTATATAAAAAGAAAATAAAATCATCATGTGCTTTTTTAAAAAAGTTAATGATTTTTTTATTATTGGAGACAGTATGAAAAATAATAATAAAGCCAAGTGAGGTGGGGCCCACCTTTAATCTCAACACTTGGGAGGCAGAGGCAGATGGATCTTTGTGAGATCCAAGCAAACCTGGTCTCTATAGAGTCCAGGCCAACTGGAGCTACAGGGAAACTCTGTCTCAAGAATAATAACATTGATAATAATAATAATAATGATAATAATAATAATAGGCAAACCTTTAAAATGAATGTAAAAGAGGGGCTGGAGAGATGGCCTACCAGTTAAGAGCACCGACTGCTCTTACAGAGGACCCGGGTTCGATCCCCAGTACCCACATGGCGGCCGAGAACCGTCTGAAACTCCAATTCCAGGAGAACTCCAGTTCCAGAGGAATCCGACACCCTCTTCTGACCTCTGCGGCATTGCAGGACACGGGTGCACAAACTTGCATGCAGGCTGTACATTCATACGCATACAGAAATAAATAAAATTAATTAAACAAAATAAAATGAATGTAAAAGAGCACCTTGAAGATATTTCCAATCTCTAAAACCAATATCTAAAATATGAAAGAAAATGCAGTGAAAGACAATATTCTCAATAGGACATGAAAAAGCATATGAAAAAGTGATTTGCAGAAAAGGACACACAAGATCTGGGGAGGCAGCCCCGTGGGTAAAGTGCTGGACATGCAGAAACCAGGACCTGAGTCCAGTCCCCAGAACTAAAAAAGCCAGATGTGGAAGCGCACCTGTAATCCCTATTCTGGGGTGTTGGAGATGGGCAAATCCCTGGGGGCTGCCAACCAGTCAGCCTTGCTGAAGTCCAGGCCAGTGAGAGACCTTGTCTTAAGAAACAATGTGGGGGCTGAGAGATGGCTCACTGGTTAAAAACACTGTCCTGCAGAGGACCCGGGTTCGATCCCCAGCACCCACATGGCGACTGAGAACCGTCTGTAACTCCAATCCCAGTTCTAGGGGAATCCGAGACCCTCTTCTGACCTCCGCGGCATTGCACGACACGGGTGAGCAAACCTACATGCAGACAGTACACTCATACACATACAAAAATAAATAAAATTTTTTAAAAAAGCACTGTCTGTTTTTGCAGAAGACTCGGGTTCAAATCTCAGCACTCACATGGCAGCTAACAACTGTCCATAACTCCAGTTCCAGGGGATCCAACACTTCATACACAATTAATTATTAATTAATTAATAAAAGAAACAATGTGGACAGCTCCCAAGGAATGACACCTGAAGTTGTCCTCAGCCTCTATGTACACACACAGACACACAAATAACAGGCGCACACACACACACACCCACACACATGTATGCACACCCTAACATAAACACCCACACATACTTACATATGAAAAATACAAGGAAATACAATAAATTATTTAGCACTTGAAAGATAATGAAAACTATTAGTAGTCAGAGAAAAGATTATTATTTATTTTAGTTCCAAGCCAAATCATGGTACTTGCTAGAGAAGCACTTTAACAAGCAACAAGCAACATTCCTAGCTCTTCATTTTAAACTTAGTCTTTTGAATGGATAAATTATATATATGATAAGCATGTTATTTTAAGATATATATACCTGTGGAATGGCTCTGCAGAGCTGTATTGTAGAGATCACCACATATACTTTTTTCCTTAGTGAGAACACTTAACACCAGTATAATTTTCAAATATACAACTCATTATTATGAGTTATAGTCACTATGTTGTAGAGAACAATGCCTTAGAGCAACCTACTGACAGTACACAAAGCTGAACAGAGAGTGTTGGTAAGAGTGAGGAGTCCTGAGAGCCCTTGTACACCGTGAGGAGGAATCACCACCCAGTGAGTCCACTTCTAGTGACACTTTCCAAATAAAGTTTTTACAAACCCCCGAAGAGACCACGTACAAAAATGTTCACCATGAGCATGTCATCTGCAGCACCTCCTGTCCAGAAAACACTTGCAATGCACATTTGCCTGGCTCTGGGTTTTCCTGATGAGCCTGCGTAAGGACATAGTATCCAGGGAATAACAACAAACAAGTTCTCTGCACTCTTTTTTTCCCTCCTGAGTCTCTCCTATCTCTTCTAGTATCTGCTCCACTCTTAATTATGTGTCAAAAACAATTAAAGAACAGAAATGCTTGTAAATATCAGAACCATCCAGTTAGCTATTCTTCCCACTTGGTAGAATATTTAAAAGCCATGAAAATAATGTTAGAAGAGAAGAGGACTAGCAGCATCAAGGGGGAGGACGGTGTGGGTTAGCCAGGAGCACAGAACTCAGTTTCCCCTAGTGAACCATTGGGTTGGTCACGCTGGTGTTTTGTGTCTTCTGCACTACAAAACACTTGCTTAAACAGCCTCTGTACTTCTGCCAAACCTTTGAGAATCCAGAATGCTTGTTGCTGACAAGAGCAGGTCATACATGGAGAAAAATAGAAAACGGATTTCTGTGCATGTATTTGTGTGTATGCACATACATGCACACATGTGGAAATATATGCAAGATAGATGTTGGTTGTCTTCCTCCAAGACTCTCCAGCTTATTATTTAATACAGTCTCTCAATGAACATGGACCTCACAGATTTGGCTAGGCTCACTGGTCAGCAAGCCCCAGGGAGTCTACTGGCTCTGCCTCCTCAGCACTAGGATTACAGATGTGTGCCACTATGCCTGACTTCAAAAATAAAAGCATGAATAGTAGGGACTGAGCTCAGGTCCTTGTGCTAGCACAGCAAGCTTCACCTACAGAACCACTTCCCCAGCCCCTAGCATACATTTTTTGTAAAGACTGAGTGAAGGTCTACGGACTTATACAGGTATAGAGATAGAATGAGTAATGTGGCCATAATACTGCTAATTTCATGCATCCAAAAGTTTTATTGATGGTAAGATACATCATATTTTATGTATCATTAAGTAAGTGGCTCAGTGCTATCCTTTAACAATACATTAGTCTCTGTGCAGCAGCATGGTAAACCCAAGTTTACACCCTCCCCACTCATGCTTTTAATTGAGAGATTGTAAATAAGTGAACAGATCTTGCTACATCTCAGAGTCAGCCTTTGTGTTGTAAGAATGGTGGAGAACCTGGTACCTTGTATGGGGATTAAATGAGATAGCAAATGTAAAACCTGCATATGTGCCAGTCAACATTACTTAAATGTGTTAACTATTTTAGCATTAATGAAAAATTTGTAATAATGTACAAAGTGTTATGGACTGGTGATAGTAGAAAAGCTAGATTAAAATTACACTTGTAACTTAATCTTATGTTTTTTAAAAAATAATATACAAAACAAGAATCCTAGAAAGAAGTACAGTTGACCCACTTCATTCATGGTTTCCAGACCTGTTGATTCAACAAACAACATATCAAATTATTTAGCAAAAAGTGCCTCACATGTGCAGACAGTTTACTTTTTAGTATTCTCTGGACAACAACAGTATAACAACTATGTACTTGGTATTTGCACTGTCTTCGGTAGCACAAGTAATCTACAGCTAGGTTTACGTACACAGGAGGCTGTGTGTAGGTATACAAACACGGATCTTTAGTGTGCCCAGAGTTTTGTATCTACAGCAGTTACTAAAACCAGTCCCCACGGAATGCCGATGGGTGACTATACACCAAAATTTTGACATATCTATTAACACATAAAATATGTATTTGGGAGAAATGAAGCTAGGGATTTTTTTTTTCTTTCAAATACTCATTTTCTGGCTTTCTAAATTCTCTAAAATATTCATTTTAATGGGAAAATAATATGGATTATTTTTGCAGTTTGCTTCTAGAGGTTTCTTTCACACCCATGTACCACCATTGAATGAGTAAAAAATACTTTTACCAAAGATCAACAAATGGCACCTACTCTACCACTTCTTGTTCCAGCCCAGGGGAAAAGTCCTTTCTGTTGACTCCCACCCAAAATTCCAGTGTGGTAACCCAGGGCTTCCCTTCTGGTCAGTGGAGATAGCACCCTGGAAGAAACTTATTCCTGGACTCATGTATTACTCACCAAGATGTTTATATGCTAAAATCTCAAGGTGGGATTTTAGGTGACCAACCCATGGGAGAGGAAGTTTGGAAAGAGAATTTTCTATCGCAGCTACTTGGTTTTCTTTACCAAGAGATTGTAAGAGTAATGGCACAACCTTGTGCCTTAAATCCATGGCACTAGCCTGGTTCATCCTACCTGGTTGTAATGTTGAATGGTCTACTTGTCTTGGTCAAACATGTTCCAACCTTGCTCTCCTCTTCAAAGACCCTGACTTACCCCCGCTCCTTTTCTGCATTCTAGGAGCCTTGCTCCCAGCAGATTCTAAATCACTTTATTTTCTAGTGATTAAGGTCTCCAAACATAAAGGAGACTTCTTACTAGTAGACATCCTTCATGTCCCTAATCTATGCTGACAGGATGGCACAGAGCAGGTAAGTGATATATGAGCTACTCTTTCCAGGCGTGTGTTCAGAACCAGATTCCAGGGAGGCAAAATAGGTGGTCAGTACTGTGCCATGCCCATGCTATAGAAAGCCACTGGAAATGAGTGCTGGGTGACTCACATGGCTGTGTCAGTGTTTGTTTACAGGGATCAAAGCTACGTTTTTGCTTAAGCCTGAAGATTCAGAGAGGAGCCCATACCGGGAACTAACCAAAACCTCGTATTACCTTCAAAAAGCAGCATGCCAGGTAGTCTGCAGGTGGTGACAGTGTAGCCTTGCAAGTCCAATGGACAGCAACAGCCATCTGTCCCCCAGTATATGGATAGTTTGCAGATACTTACTAATGAAATGGCCAAGAAAGTGGGAGATTTTGTGCTTACATATGGCCAGAGGGGGAGCTGAGAGGCTGCTGTAGTATAGCTTTTGGAAGTGCTAGTGACATTGGTCATAAGAACATAGGGCTGGGGTTCAGCTAACCAGCAGGCAAGGTCCACTTCTGCCACTTCATGGCAGAAAGATCTTGGGTGAATCTCAGCATCTCTGAGCCACAGTTTTATCATCTGTAAAGTGGTGACAATTATCCGAGTTCCCTTGGCATGTGGTTAGTGCTCAGGTAAATATTTTGTCTTTTATCCATTTTTATCTTTTCACTTTTTTGAGATAGGGAGATTTAAGCTTAACAAAGTACTATAATTCTGTGTTCCCCCACATCAATGGCAAATGGCAGACAGCCCTTCTCTCTCTGAAAGTGGAAAAACTAGAACTCAAGTCCGGTTTTCTGATTTTTAAATCTGATTTTTTTTTTTCCTGAGGGTGGGGGCTCAGTCAGTAAAATACTGCTATGAAACATGAGACCCTGATTTAGATCCCCAGAACTCATATTTTTTAAATATTTTATTTTATTTTTGTATGTGTATGAATGTATTGTCTGCATGTAGGTCTGTGCACCCGTGTTGTGCAAAAAAAAAAAAAAAAAGCCAGCATTGGCATGCAGATCTATAATCCCACTACCAGAGAGGTAGAGACAGGAAGGTCCCTTGGGCAGTCGGCCAGTAGAGCCAGATCTGTGAGCTCCAGGTTTAGTGAGTTTCTGTTTTAGAAAGTAAAGTGGCATGCCTTTAATCCCAGAACTCAGTAGGCAGAGGCAGTGATCTCTGTAAATTCAAGGCCAGCCTGGTCTACATAGTGAGTTCCAGGACAGCTGGGGCTAAGGGGAGATCGTCCGTCAAAAGACCAAAAAAAAAAAAAAAAAAAAAAAAAAAAAAAAAAAAAGTAGTGAAGAGTTTTGAGTAGCCGGAGTGGTGGCGCACAGCTTTAAGCCTAGGACTTGGGAGGCAGAGGCAGGCAGATCTCTGTGAGTTCAAGGCCAGCCTGGTCTACAGAGTGAGTTCCAGGACAGCTGGGGCTACAGGGAGACCCTGTCTCGAAAAGACCAAAAACAAAACAAAACAAAAAAAGAGTAGTTGAGTAAGAGCCCAGGCACTGACCCCCTCTCCTCTCTATCTCTGTCTCTGTCTCTCTCTCTCTCTCTCTCTCTCTCTCTCTCTCTCACACACACACACACACACACACACACACCAATCTAACCCACTTCCTAAAAATTCCCTCTCCCTTCTTGCCTACCAGTGTCTGCTGTCAGGGCAGGGGAGGGGAGCTGACTGGGACTAGAGCTGAAGAAAACATGAAGTTCTCATACCAAGAGAGAGAAAAACACTCAACAGGAAGAGCTGATGGAGAAGCCCTTAGCTCTGGGCAGGTGCCATCCTCCTCCTCACCCAACGAAGCTGGTGAAGGCAGCAGGTGGGAGGGCCCAGCCCAGGAACTATAATGAAATAATGACAACTCCCACTTGCTGGCTGCTTCTTATGTAACTAGTCATTGATCAAATCCATGGTCTTCACAAGTCTGCTATGCAGATGAACTAGGGCAACGAATGTGGACTCTCAGCAGAGCACCTGCATGTACAATAAATGCTCAGAGAGCATCAGCTGCCCGTGTTTTCCCTGTGGATTCTCCCTTCATCTCTGTTAGACGGCTTGTGAAATCGTCATTATTATGATCTCCACTTTGCCACTGAGGATCCCTAAAGCTGATGCAGATAGAAGAGCTTGCTTGGGGATCTAGGAAATCTAGAAATCAACCAAAATTTAGCTATGATTTATATATAGCTAAGTCCAAAGCTGGTGCCCAGTCATTAAGACCTACTGGGTCCCAGATTCAGCTATAAAGTTGTAAGATGCTGAATATTCTCAGCTTTATGTTGTCTGGGCTGCCCTTTACTCACCTTCTTACAGGGACTGAAATTCTGAAGGTGAGTTTAGCCAGAAGTGAGTAGGTGCTATCTTATACCAGGTCTCACTTTGACCCAGGAGCCCAGCCAGAGAGAGTATGCAGCTGGCTTGGGAAGGAAGAAGCTGGGCTTCCCTTTTACAGTAAGGTCCTTAGAGTTTGCCTCATCCGTCGTCAAGGTTGGTGCACTGTTTTTTCCAGCTTGATTTGGTTTGATTTTGCTTTGAAATGTTTTGTTCAAATGAAATGTTATAGGAAAGGCCCAAATGGAAAGCCAATTAAAGTGGAACTGCCCTGTTGATAATAAATTGGCAGCCCAGAGCCTCTGAGCAGCCCTGGCACTCACATCAGCTCTTTGCTAAAAGAGTGTCCACAGAGCTAAAATCTGAAGGACCATGTCACCAGCACCCGGGAGGAGGCAGCATGCATGGTAGAGAGCAAAAGGTTTTTTAAAATCTGAATATCTTACATTCAAATCTCACCTCTGCCCATTATGAAGTATAAGGTTCGAGGAAGAAAGATTGCCTTTCTCAAAGGTGGGCTCTGATATGAACCCAAGAAGGAAACAGATGCAATCTATTAGAATAGCCTCAAATAGTAAATAATGCATGGAAGATTTTAAAAAGTTATCAGATCATCAATCCAGGATTTTTTATGATTCCTTCTGTTTTGCAGAATGTAGAAAAGACTTCTTAACTGCTAAAATGAATATGGAAAAGTATATCTTAAGCATCTAAGAAACTGGGAACAACACAATCTGTGACATCTTTCATTATTGCTTGTATGCCCAGAAGTGTGTGGTATTGATACAGGACAAAAAATGTGACCTAGGCTGGGCATGGTGGCAGATGCCTTTAGTTCCAGCACTCAGGAGGTAGACGCAGGTGGATCTCTATGAGATGAAGGACATCCTGGTCTATAAAGAGTTTCAGGATACACTGTCTCAAAACCCACATCACCAACAAATAAAGAAATGTGAGCTAGGGGTGAGGAGATGGCTCCCAGATGAAGTACTGGTACACAAATCAGACCCACATACAGAAGGTGTGGCAGTGCAGGCCTGTCAGTCCCAACATTCCTGTGACAAGATGGAGTCAGGGACAAGAAAATTCCCTGGAGCATTTGCGATAGCTAAGCCTGGTTTAAACAGCACTAAAAAAATAAGAGACCCTGCCTCAAACAAGGTAGAAGGTGAAGACTGATGCCAAGGTTGTCTTCTGGCTTCCACATGCATGTTGTGCAAGTGTCTGCCTGCTTTCACCCACATGAACACAAAACATACACACACACACACACACACACACACCATTCCCAAACTCTTCCCGTGAGGCACAGCATGGCACATGGACACACATTCCATCTTAGACACTGGACAGTCCTGACTTGGCTTTAGTCACAGCAAGATGAATCCTGGAGGTTTCTCAGAGGAGTCAGGCTTTGCCTAAGGTCTTAACTTCTGAATCTCTCCAGGATCTGTTTTGAGCCTGAAATTCATTACCAACCTCTGGCTTGATATTTTCAGTCATGCCCTAGCAAGACAACTAGAAGACCACACCTTCCGTATCATGCTACCCCACACCCTTGAACCTAATCTCCAGAAAGAAATTCAAAGATGACAATGGCACAGCTTTAAAATGACACTGTCCTCAGGGGCTCAGGTGGAAGCTTTCTTAGATAATGTGTTGAAATGTGTAGATAAAGTGGGCCCAGAGGGGAAACAAATGTTCCCGTGACTTCTGGATGTGCAATACAGCCAGGATTACTATCTGTTAAGGAAGAAAGACTCAGCCACGGCTGGTACTGAAGGACCAACCCAAGTCCAAGAACCCAGAGGCTAACTCTCTTGCTCCAGCTGGCTGAAGGCAGGGAATAAGGAGAACAGACCTGGGAGCCACCTTGATCAAGAATGCTAAAGTAGCAAATGCCCAAATGAATAAACATTTATCTTCTCGCAGTTCCTAAGGACCAATAGTGTGGGAGCTATTTAAACAGATGGGTTTTGCTGAGAGCCTCCCAAAAAGTTATCGCTGTAAGCCAAGGATGAAATTATCTAATAGACTGGTTGAGGCTGGGGTGCTCAGTTCCAATTGACGTCATCCAACAATTGACATGGCCAATTGTTGGATGACTTCAGTTCCTCCCTACGTGGGAGAATCTTACCATTAGACTACATATGACCTGACAGCAAGTTCCCCTCAGAGCAAGTAATCTGAGAGGTAGAAGGAGAATGCTCAAGACAGAAGCCTCTCTGTCTTCTACAGCCTCAAGTCCCAGAGAGCAAACCTGACACATTGCAGAAGCAGAGAGTGTGAAGAAGGACCTCCAGGAAGCAGGAGTCACTGAGAGGTGGTCTGGGGGCCACAGACCATAGTGATGCAAGCTCAGATCCCTTGGTCTGAAACAGTGAGCCAGGCAGTAGCCTTTCCAAATTAGATATTTCTTTTTTTTTCTAAAGCCAATTTTTATTGAAGCTCTGTGCATTTTATATAAAATTTCAAATCAAATCTAGACCTGTGCCCCCCTCCCTACCCCCCCACCCCACAAGAGTTCATGCATTCTTCCAAACACGTTTTTCATCTTTTCCTAAGTCTCTCTCAAAATTCTCAATAGAGAAGTTTACTGTTTTGAGCAGAAGTTCACTGTTTCAGTCAGTTCTTTGACCTAGTCTTTTTATTGTTGTTGCTGTTGTTGTTGTTGTTATTCTCTCCAATTTGCATCATTTCAAGATATGCATATATGCATGCCACATATAGCATAGGTTTTAGCACCTTCAGCTTATGATTTTTTTTTTTAATTAGGCTGAAAGATGTCATGTTTGAAGGCTCCTCCTTGGCAAGCCCAAACCAGCATCAGTTCTGCCCTCATGCTGCACACTGGAGTTTTCCCTTCCCATGGACACCCAAGGCTGTCCTCTGACCTCCCTTGTGCATGCACACTTGCACATACATGAACACATACATATATTCAGCAAAGGGAGAGAAAAGTAAATGTTCTGTTTTCTTTCATCCAAAAAACCCAGAAAGGCAGATACATTAAAGTCCAGTAAAATTATGTTTGTTATCTCACTATTGGATATTCACTTTCTGTCAGTTCATGTTTATATAGATGATCCCTGGACTCTAGGCTACTTGAGAGCAGTGAATTTTGTTTACAGAGCCTAGAAAAATGGGCACTGGGACTGTGAGAGTAGAGGCTCTCCATAGATATTTATTTATGAGACTATCTAATGAAACCTTCAAAATAACCATGCAAACTAAGTGTCATTGTCATTTTATAGATGAGGATCACTGAATTCAGTGGCTTGCCCAAATACATAATAATGGGGGCTATAGCCAGGCTTGGGAAACAGGTCTCTCTAGTTCCAAAGTTAAGGCTATTGTTAGCCATCAGCATCTTGCTGATGAAAAAATGGAGAACAAAAGAAATTCAGGTCTTCTGAAAAGCCTAGAACTTCATAAATACTTTAAAAGAATAACTACTCCTGTGACTTGTTTTCAAAGTAATAGAGTAGTTAAGGATGAGCAGACATAGTCTGGGAGAAAAGTCATACAACACATGCAGGCACACATACACTCATATTTTCAGAGTGCTTGCTCTGCATGAAAGATTTATGTGAGCAGATAATTTTGTTAATATTCAACAGTTTCGAGTTTTTCCCAGTCCTCTGCCTGCAGATGATCCCTTTGATTTGGGTTACTGAACTGTTTCCCAGGACCAATACTTGGAGAAGAATTCTTCCTTTCCCAGCAGAGTCAAACAATTGAGATCAGAATCAGTAAAAAAAAAAAAAGGGGGGGGGACAGTAAAAGAAGAACCAGCTAGGGTTAGAATAAATTTTAGGAGAGAGAGGAAGGTAGTGAGAGTTTCAAAGACTCCGCCACTATTATGAGGGAAATGGATAGGACACACACAAAAAAGCTTAAAACGTTGCTATGAACATTTATCATCATCGGGTAAGATGTCAGAAACATAACTTGAACATCTGAGTTATTTGGAGGACTGGGGGAAATTGAGCACTTGTTGTACAAACATTCGGACCTAAGCTCAAATCCTAAGCACCTGTATAAAAAGCCAGGTATGTAACCCCAGTGGTGGAGAGCAGAGACAGGCAGGTCCCGGGAACCCCCTGCCCAGCCATCTTAGCAGAAACGGTGAGCTTCTAGTTCAGTGAGAGACCCTGTCTCAAGGCAATAAGTCTTCCTCTGGCCTCTGCATGTGTACACACAGCCAAAAGAAAAAGAACTCACACACTCAAATACATGCAACACACATGCATACAACACTGGAGGGTTTTTTCGAGGCACTTTTGGGGTTCTAGACAGTCTTTTTCTCAGTAATGCATTGATCTTGGGCCATATGGATTATAGTTTGAAGAATTAAATGTAAGAACTTCTCCATAGGAAGAATTTCATAGGCGATAATGACAACACTGCACTCAGATGCTCTTGAAGTTTGCTTTGTATGGTCCAAAGAACGATCTACAATGGTTGTGCTTTCAGTTTCCAGTGAATGAGTTTATTAACCATTTGGCAAGCAAAAGAAAAAGAACAAATATCAAAGAGCAGATAGGTGGCAGAACACCATCAAATCAAGCACTGACGACATTCAGCAGAGATTACTGGAGTAGCCCAATTGAAAAAGCAAACAAAAGTAACATTATCAAATCGGTGCTTACACCATCCAGCAGAAATCAACTGGGAAAGGCACACTGAGACAACCAGCTGGAGTTCCCAATTAAGAATTCCCGTGACTGGAATGAACCTACCACTTATTTTCAGACTTGGGAATCTTGGTATATGGGTGGAAGGTATATATGTATATTTTAGAGTGATATAAAAACATCGAAGCAATACAAGTTGGAAGGAACAAAAACAAAAGAACCACTGGGACAAAAAAAAAAGAAGACTGAAAAGGTGAAGCTCTCCCCCAAACAATAATCCTCTGCTTTGAAAAAAACAAAAAAAAAACTCAGAGAAAGATGCAAGACATGTATGGCAGAATGCATGAACTCAGGTGGGGTGGGGGGCATGAAAAGGGAAATGAGTCTAAATTGGATTGAGAAATGATGTATGACATATGAAAAAGTTTGATGACAATAAAAATATTTTTAAAAAAGAATTCCCAAAGCAGGCATTTTTATACTGTGGTATAAATAATAGTAATGTCTACTGGAAATGGTTTACTTTTTAACTGTTCTCAAGGGCATAATGTTTTTTTACCCTTGGCTTGTTCTTTTCCTCTCCTTTCTCCTTGTCATGGGGCCAGGGAGGTCAGCCTGACCCAGGACAGAGGTTTTGGAAAGACACTTGACAGAAACATGCATGAGTCTGAGACAACAAGCTTAAAGAGCACATGAAAATTCCCCAATGTAATGCATATTACAAAGTTAAGAGAGCATGAGTAAAGTGAAAACATCCTGCAAACAGGTAATTCTCAATATTATCTGTTCCAGAAATTCTAGTACATCCCAATTATTGTCACAGTCTCAGAGTACTTAGAGAAAATGTTTTTTTAACTGATGTAGAGATTGAAATATCCCATCCTAAGATCACTTCTAGATAAGATGAAAAATGGAAGAAGCTTCAAAAAACTGGAAGATATTCATTGTTTATGGGCTAGAATAATTAATATTGTAAATTCTACATACTACCCAAAGCAATTTACAGATTCAACAGAATGCCCATCAAATTTCCAACATTTTTTATGGGACTAGACAAAGCCATTGCAAAATTCATATAGAAACACAAAGGAGTCCAAGCAGATAACAATGAACAAAATGAACAAATCCAGGGACATCAAACTATCCAATTATAAAAGGCATTGCAAAATATAGTAATCAAAATAGCATTGCAATGACATGAAAAATAGACACAAAAACAAGAATAACAACAAAAAGACACAAAGGTAGACCTATACAGCCTTTACAGTCAGTTGATACCTAACAAAGAGGCCAATAACATATGATGGGGAATAAGAGTCCGTTCAATAAATGATACTGGGGGCTGGGCGTGGTGGTGCAAGCCTTTAATCCTAGCACTCGGGAGGCAGAGCAATGTGGATCTCTGTGAGTTCAAGGCTGGTCTGGTCTACAGAGTGAGTTCCAGGACAACCAGAGCTACAGGGAGACCCTGTCACAAAAAGACAAAAAAATAAAATAAAATAAAATAAAGTAAAATAAAATAAACTGGGAAAACTGAATAGCCACACAGAGATGAATATTATTAAGCTTTCACTTCATGCTATGAACAAAAATCAATAAGACCAGAACTATAAAACTACTAAAAAAAAAACCATGAGGAATCTTCATGACACTAATATAGACAATGATTCTTTTTTGATAAGACCCCAAAGCACAGGGAAAAAAAATAGTATAATGGAATTATATCACACTAAAAGGCTCTACACAGTAAAGGAAACAATTACCAGCCTAAAAGACAACATAGGTAATGAGACAAAATATTTGAAAATTCATATACAGGATTACTATTTTAAAAATATGTAAGGAACTTAAACAGTTCAATAGGAACAAAATAATGTTTAATGTGAGCAAAAACTTGATCAACAGTTTTTCAAGAGAAGGCATACAGCCAGCATATACAAACAGCCAGCATATACATAGCAAGTTGCTTGATTTCAATGATCATCAAGAAATGCAAACTCCTGGGCATGGTGGCACACAACTTTAATCCTAGCACTTGGGAGGCAGAGGCAGGTGGATTTTTGTGAGTTCAAGACCAGCCTGGTCTACATAGGGAGTTCCAGGACAGCCAGAGCCACAGGGAGAACCTGTCTCAAAAAGACAAAAAAAAAAAAAAAAAAGATGTAACTAGCAATAAACAGAAAAGAAAAAAGATTGATAATTGATATTAAAAACTTTAAAAAAAAAAGAAATGCAAACTAAAAAAGGAGACATCACCTCACCTTCTTTGAATGGCTATTATCAAATGGATGAATGATAACAAATATTGGAGGCAAGACTGGGAAGAGTAAGGAAGTCATGCTGGCAGGAATATAAATTAGTAAAACTGTTGTGTTAAACAGTATAGAAGTTGCTCAAAAACTACAAATAGGACTACAAGTGATCCAGCAGTTCAGCTACTGGGTACATAGCCAAAGAACATGAGGTCACGATGTTAAAGAACTATCCGCCCTCCCATGCCCAGTGCAGCATTAGTCATGAGAGTCAAGACGTAGAATCAGCCTAAGTGTCCATGGGAGAATGAGTGAAGAAATAAAATGTTGTATGTACACACAGTGGAATTCAGACTCAAAACATATTTGTGGCAATCTAGATACTAGAGGACTTTATATTAAGTGAAATGAGCCAGGCACAGAAAGTCAAGGTCATGTGATCTTGTTCAGTTTATGAAACCCAGAAATGTCAAATGCACAGAAGCAGAGCAAAATCATCTGGCTGGAGAGAGAGAAGGAGCCTAACTAGTAAAGAATGCCATAAAATGAAGAAATAGGAGTAGTAACTTCCAAAAATGATGACCCATAACTTTGACATCTATTCTTCATCAGAAACATTAATTTAATAATCTAGCTGGGTGTGGTGGTGCATGCCTTTAATCCTATCACTTGGGACACAGAGGCAGGCAGATCTCTGTGAGTTCAAGACCCTCCTGGTCTACAGAGTGAGTTCCAGGCCAGCTGGGGCTCCAGGGAGACCTGTTCTCAAAAACACCAAAAAAAAAATTCTAAAAAATAAGATACCATGGAGTGCAAAATTCCACCTCTGCAATTGATGGCTGGGAGAGGGAGAATCAGATTCTTCAGGGATGTGTCCCCTGAGAAACTACCCCACGCTCCACTAGACGGCCCTGCACCCTGGAACACAAGGGCAGCACCAAGTGGATTCAGTGGGTTTTTTAAAAGAGCACATGAAATTGGGAGGGAAGTGTGGGGAGACAGGGGTGAACTGAAGTGGAGGCACTGGGGAGTGGACTGATCAAAACACATTGCATCCATGTATAAAGTTCTTAAGCAATAAAAAGAAAATAAAAATAATAAATGAAAGTTAAAAAAAAACAATTGAGGAGATTGTGCAATCAGTAATGTACTTGCTCTATAAGTATGAGGACCTAAATTTGATCCCCCCCTGTAACCCACATGAAGAGTTGAGGGCAGAGACGCTGGGAAGCAGAGGCAGGAGGACCCCCCAGGCTCACTGACCAGCCAATCCCATTGAATCAGCAAGCTTTTTTTTTTTTTTTTAGTAATAAACTCTGTTTCCAGAAATAATGATTGCAACTGACATCCCAACATTGACCTCTGGCCTCCACAGATCCATCCATGTGCACCTGCACACACACGCACACACAGAGTCATCACCATCACCATCATTCATTATCATCTAAGAAGGAAGAGGATCCAAGAATGCTGAATAGATGTGGCCAGTGTTTTCTGTGCCACAGAAGAGAACCAAGGCAGCAGATGAGTGACTGCATTTAAAGGAAAACAACTGAGAGAAGCTCTAGAAGTCCGGAAAGAAGTGACAGGAATGCCAAACAGCCTGGAAACTCCAGCCAGTATTCTAGCAAGAAGAATAAAGCTCATTCTGTGCTGTTAGGAAGATGTAAGAACAGAAGGCCCAACAGAAGGGACAAAAGAAGCATGAAGAGCCACGGTGGTGACCCATACCTGTAGGCCAAGCACCTGGAAGAAGCATGAAGAGCCACGGTGGTGACACACACCTGGAGGCCAAGCACCTGGAAGGCTAACGTAAGAGGATTACACACTTTGATGCCAACTTGGGCCATAGAGCAAGTGCAAGACTAGATAGGGCTACACTGTGAGATCCTGAAAGAAGATGAAGAAGAAAATGGGCACAAGGAAGAAGAGGAGTAGGAGCATTAAAAAAGCAGTAAACAAACCCCAAGGAAAAAGAAATCCAGAAAATCATTTAAAACAATGATCTAAAGGACATTCAATGATGTGCAAAAGAATTCTACATAAAACTTGATGAAGTGAGCAAAGAATTCATGATCTGAATGAGAAATTTTAAAGAATAGGCAGGAAAGTCACAACCAAAACCAAATGGAAACACACACTGAAGCTAAATAGCTCAAAGCTGAAATAAACACTGCAAGTGAGAGTTTAGCCAACAGACTAGGTCTAACAGAAGAATTTCTGAATATGAAGAAAGATCTTTTGAGATAACCCGGAGATTTCATAAAAAGAAGAGGAAAAAAGGGAAAAGGGTTAGGTTCATATCTTAATGACGATTAAATGAACAAATATTTGCATAAGAGTAATGGAAGAAAAGAACATCACTGCAAACCTATACAACAAAATAAAAAACGAAAGCTCAAGCCTTAAAAGAGATATGGACGTGAGGACCCACAAAGCCCAAAGAACTCACCCGGACAACAAATACTTGAAGTGGTTTTAGACATTGAAGGAAAAGAATCACAGCCACCTTCATGAAAACACGCAAAAGAATAGAACTTAAAGGCAAAACAGACACACAAGTGACAAAGAAATTAATGAAAACTTATTACAGGAAATCACCAAGAGATAAACAGAACAGACAGAAAGGAACAAAGAATACATAAAGCAAATCAAAAAATCACCAACAAATGGCATTCGTATCTACCCATAATGATCTTGAGTATAATTGGATTACGTTTTCCAGACAAATGTACAGATGGTTTAATATGTTTACCATTTTTCTGAGTCAGGGGCTCCCAGGAACCCCTTCGACCACAGAGATGTGCCTGCCTCTGCCACCTGAGTGTTGGGATTAAAGTCATGTGCCATCACACCCAGCTTAAAGGGTAGTTTTTTAAGTTAATATTATTGGGGCTGGAGAGATGGCCTAGCTGTTAAGAGCACCGAACGCTCTTGCCAAGGACCTAGGTTCGATCCCCAGCACCCACATGGTGGCTGAGAACCATCTTTAACTTCAGTTCCAGGGGAATCTGACGCCCTCTTCTGACCTCCGAGGCATTGCATGACACGGGTGCACAGACCTACATGCAGACAGTACTATTCATACACATACAAAAATAAAATTAAAAAAAAAATTTTAAGTTAACATTATTTAGAGCTTTGACAAATTTTCACCCTCCAATCAAAAGTTACTATGGCCAAATGACGAAAACCAGGAGAAAAGTTAGAAATAGAGGAAGATTCAGAAGAAATCCTGATAAGAACTTGAAAATAAGATTAACAAGCTTGAGAAAAAAAACACAGCAAGGAATTGATGAAAAGATCATGTGTTTTTTTTTTAATTGGATTAATTTTTTGCTGTTGAGTTTTTTGAGTTGTTAATATATTCTGAACATCATTAGCTTCTTGTTAGATGAATAATTTACAAATGTTGTCTGATGTTGTCCTTTCTGGTGGTCCACAGATGGGATCTCGTTTGTCTATTTTTGTATTTATTGCCTATGCTGTCAGAGTCCTATCCAACTTTTTTTGCCTATACCATTGTCCTGATTTGTTGTTGCTATACTTTTATATAGTAGTTTTATAGTTTCAGTACTTACATTTAGGTCTTTTATTCAATTTAAGTTGGTTTTTATGTGTGATGACTGATAGGTTCTAGTTTAATTTCCCTACAAAGATGTATGTCCAGGTTCATGAACATAATTTACTGAAATGATTTCTTTCTCCAATGCATGTTCTCTTTTTAAAAGATTTACTTTTATTGGGTGTGGCATGTATCTCTTTAGGTGTATGTCTATGTAGGGGTACGTGCACATTAACACAGGTATCTGTGGACGCCAGAGGAGGCATGAAATCCTTTGGAGCTGAACTACAGAAGGTTGTAAGCCACTTGACATGGCTGCTGAAATTAAACTCCAGTTCTCTGCAGGAGCAGTACATGCTCTCAACCACTGAGCCACATCTCTCCATGCCCCCAGTAAATGTTGTTGTTTTTTTCTTTTTCTTTTGGGGGGGGAATATTTATAATCACTCAATGAGAAAGATCTGTTCTGATGAACATTAAGAAAGGTCCTCATACAGTGTCTTTATCCAAACTATGACAGCAAAAATGCCACTAGGCAATATGATTTCATGGGGCACTGTTGAGGTCTGAATGAGAACTGCCTGCCCCCAGGTTCATGCATTCAAACACTCGGTCCCCAGTTGGTGCCGCTATTTGAGGAGCTTATGGAACCTTTAGGAGGGAGAGCCTTCCGGGAAGAGGTATACGTTACTGAGTATGGGCCTTGAGAGTTTTTAGCCTCACCCCATTTCCTGCTTGCTGTCTTTACTTCCTGTGAGTGGCTGAAAGGTACTCTTTCAGCATCCCGTTCACGGTGCCATGCCACGCCTTCCTGCCTTCCCAGCTTTTCTGCCATTATGGATTCTCCCTCCGGAACCGTGAACCAAAATAAACTCTTCTATATGTTGCTTTTGGTCATGGTTTTTATCAAGATGCCCATTTTACTCAACACAGGTTGTGGGAGCAATTAGACAAAAGAAAGTAATAAAAGGGACTCTGAACAGGACAGGAGGAAGTAAAATTATCCTTGTTTGTAGATACTTGTATATAGAAAATACAGATTCCACCAAGACCTTGTAAGAACTGGTGGTCGGTAGAAGTGCAGCATACAAAATCAATTTGCAAAGGTAATCAATGGTAGTATTTTTAATTACTTTGTTTATTTTAATTAACATACAAGTACTTGGTTTCATTACACCATTTTCAAACAAAATTCGTCTCTGTTGATTCTCCAACTGTGGTCACTGTTTCCTGCCCCTCCGTCTCCTTTCCACTTCCATGTCCCATTTGTCCTCTAGCGACCACCGCCTCCTTGACACCTCTTTTCTCCTCTAAAAGTCTCCTTTAGTCTTCATAGCCTAAATCCACACTCACACCCACTTATAATCATACAAGTAAACATGTTATATGCCAATAATGAACTTAATGAAAAAGAAATCAAGGAAATAATCTCATTCACAACAACTCCTGAAAAAAAATTAATCAAGGAAGAAATTTAGTGAACGGAGTAAAAGATCACTACAAAAATAAATAATAAAAAAAGATCACTACAGTGAAAAATATGAGATACTTATTTAAAAATTAAGACACAAAAAAGAATTGAACAAATTAAAATATTTACAAGAACCAAAGTGATCTATGGCTTCAATGCAATACCCAGCAAAATACCAATGGCATTATTCACAGAAACACATAAATCCAAATTGAAAAAAAAAATCCTTAGATTAAAAGTTGATTAAAATGTCAACTTACATTTCTACATGATTGTTTCTTTCTCGGGGTTTTATCACCTCAAATCTTGCTTGTCTGAGCAGATTTTAATGCTCTGAAACTTCTCTAGTTAGTTTGATAAGAGATAATGTATCCTAATTAGAAGTGCAATTTTCAGTGTTGTTTGCATTGTGAGGAGTATTGATTTCATGGGAACATACTATTTTATTTTATTTTTATGAAAGGTAAGAATCAGAAATGTAGTTCGAGAGTTTGACCTTTAGATAATGAGAAGTTTCAAACACTCCACAGTTCACAGACCAGGCGGGACCAGACCTGTGTGCTCTGTGTTTCACGTTAGCAGGAGTGCGGGGCCTGGAAGGGACATGAGAGCAAAAAGTATGGTCCAGCAATTGGTTTCCTTCTTCTCTTTGCTTGAGAAATGACCCGACCCTGCAGTTCACTATGTCTTGCTTCAGAAAAATCAGGAGAAGGTCTTGACTCTTGTGCTGGATAGCTTTAGTGTCAACTTGACACACCTGGGTTGAGGGAGCCTCAATTGGGGAATTGGCTCCATTGGATTGGCCTGTGGCCACATCTGTGGAGTATTGTCTTGATGGTTGAGTAGTGTGGGAGGGCCCAGCCCACAATGAGTAGTGCCACCCTGGGCAGGTGGTTGTGTACCATATAAGAGGGCAGGCTGGGCATGGGTCAGGGGAGCAAGCCAGTGAACAGCATTCCTCCATGGCCTGTGCTTCAGCTCCTGCCTCCAGGTTCCTGCCCTGAGTTCCTGCCTTGGGCTCCTTATGTGATGAACTGTGACCCAGGAGATGTAAGCTAAATAAACTCTTTCCTCCCCAAGTTGGTGTTGGTCAGAGTGTTTTGTCACAGCAATGGAAGACAAACTGGAACAACTCTACAACCTGGTGCTTACAGGCCAGAAGCTCCTAACAGAAGCGATAAAATAGGGATTCAAAATCAGATAGACCTTAGTTTCTATCCTGTCCTTGATACTAATTGTATGGATTTGGTAAGGTGGATGATGACAACTTTCTTGAACTTTTCTTTTCCATCCTCAAAATAAGAATACTCATGTCACATAGTTATCATGCAGATTAGATATTATTTTAGTATCACAGCTGATTCAAATGCAGACAGTCTGTCCCTGGAGTCATGTACATATTGAGATATATTCTCTTTCTCCCAGAATCAAGAGACTATTGATTAATTCCCTAAGTCAACTATTCCTAAAAGACTACTAGAAAACCCCATTGCATAAAGCAGCTGGAGGCCAGTCGGGATCTTTTTGGTGTCACCAAGCCCTGCAGCTGCCCTGGTTCGTAGCTCCCATGAGATCAGAGGTGATGCTCCTGAGAGCTAGACTCTCGGGAAGTTGGAGGGGAGGCATTTGTCCCACAGAAAGACAACTGCCGTCAAAATTTTGACAAATAGCTGTTATCTTCATTAATGAGCTCATGTTTCTGTTACTCAGGAGTCTGTCTCTTTTTGTTCCAGATTGTACAGTACTCCATGTCCTAAACAAACCACTACCAAAGAATCAAATGGGCTCCATTCATTTGCCAAGACAATCCCTTTCCCCACCTCCCAGCTCTCCTCACCAAGTCTTCTTGGCCCCTTTGCATACTGTCAGCTGCAGGTAAATAAATGCTTCCCATGGTAGGCCAAGATAGACGAGCTACTACCCCAGTGATCCGTGCCTCCTCTAGAAAATCAAAGCCCTTGAAGGACTCAAAATGAGCCTACCACCTGACCTAGTCATACCACCCCTGGCTATATACCCACAAGACTCATCCTACTGTAGAGATACATGGTCATCCATGTTTATTGTGGCTCTCTTCACAATAGCAAAGAGCTGGAACCAACCCAATTGCCCCTCAACCGACGAGTGGATAGAGAAAATGTGGTATGTCTACACAGTGGAGTTCTATGCTGCGGTAAAGAAAGATGACACCATGAACTTTGCAGGTAAATGGATGGAGCTAGAAGACGCTAAGTGAAGTAACACAGTCCCAGAAAAACAAACGGTGAATGGTATCTCTCATCTGTGGATGCTAGTGCCAGTTACCTAGCTGAAAGGCAAACTGAGCAACGTTAATGTCATATTCCTCGTGATCTGAAAACAACTGTGCTCTTATATTGTGAATCCCTTAACAGGTTCTATAACTAAGCTACCATTTATTTTCAGAGTTAGGATGTGTTGGTATATGGATGAAGGATATTTTAGAGTAATATAAGATCAAAGGAATGCAGAAAAAACTAGTTTGTCACAACATTAGGTCTAACCACAGTATTTATTTTATGGGAGTGCTTCTTAGTATTTCTTATACAAGCTGCTTGAGCTTTTGTCCAAGCATTTTCTAAAATATTATAAAGTAGTTAAAAGTATCAGGCTGGTGTAACTTAGCCTTTCCGGATGTTTAATGACCATACTTAATGCCCATACCAATTTGGCTGAGGGTCTTAAGGGATAACTTTGTTCCTTGCCCTCAGGGGTCAACTAAGTCCCAGGGGACTATGCATGGGGGCATCTCTTGAAATGTCCTGTAAATGTGAGTCACCAGTCTTCCTGTGCATGGAGGTCTTGGAGATCCACTAATGGGACTTCAGCCAGTGTCCAGTTAATAAAGAAGAAAGTCTGCTTATGCTTCAAAAAGGGAAGCCTGGTCTAGCAAGACCTGACTTTGTCCTCAAGTGGATGGAACTGGTTATTGAAAAGTCAAAACAAGCCAGGGGCTCCCTCCCCTCCAGAAAAAAAAAAAAAAAACCTGAGTGACTCTTAAGGACCATATCCTCAACTGACCTTGAGAAAACAAAAATCTTGGTTAATCTGGGCTAAATGTGTGGCCTTAAACATCCAAAAGGAAAGTATAATGAGAAATAAATAGTAAGGCTTGAGAAATTATACTTCAGGTATAAAGCTTGAGATCTTAGTAAAAAGACAAAAAACCCCAGTAGTTTTGCCTTTCTTGCTGGCAAGTGCAGCTACCCTGTGGCTGCAACTGCTTTTGCCATCCTTCAAAGACATGAGACACAGCTTTTCAACCTTCCAATATGGACTGAAGACTCATGTCTCTCCAAGAATCCTCCAAACCTTCAGTGTCAGATGGGGACTGCTGAGACATCCAACTTGTGGACTGAACTACTACTGAGGTTTCCACTTCTTCAGAGTAGAGACTGACATTGTTGGACTACCCAGGCTGTATCATGAAAACCTGTGCAAGAAGATTAAGACAGGACGTGCTGCTTAATGGACCTCATTTGGTGACCATGGGAAGGGAAAACCCCAGTGTGGAACACAAGGGCAGAACTGATGGTGGTTTGGGCTTGCCAAGGAGGAGACTTCAAACTGACATCTTTCAGCCTAATAAAAAAAAATCATAAGCTGAAAATGCTTAAACCTATGATATATGTGGCATGCATATATGCATATTTTGGAGTGATACATATTGGAAGGAATAAGAAGACAAAGAAGAAGAACAGAAAAGACTGTGTCAAAGAACTGACTGAACTGAGTGAACCTCTGCTCAAAACAGTAAACTTCTGCATCAAGAATTTTGAAAGAGACTGAGAAAATGAAAAATATGTTTGGCAGAATGCATGAGCTCTGGTGGGGTGGGGGGCAGGGAGGGGACACAGGTCTAGATTTGATTTGTAATGTATTTTGATTTGTATGAAATGCACAGAGCTTCAATAAAACATTGGGAAAAAAAAGAAAGATGACATCATGAACTTTTCAGGTAAATGGATGGAACTAGAAGCCATTATGCTAAGTGAAATAACACAGTCCCAGAAAAACAAAAGACAAATGGTATCCCTCATCTGTGGGTGCTAGCACCAAGTACCTAGTTATAAGGCAAACTGAACAACATTAATGTTATATTTCTCTTTATCTGAAAGCAGCTGTGCTCTTATAATATGAAAACCTATCACTTATTTTCAGACATTATAATTTTGGTATATGGGTAGAGAGTATGTGTGCATATTTTAGAGTAATATAAAATTAAAAAGGAAAATGTGAATCCCAAAATATGATTTGGAAACAACATATAGTTTATTTTCAGATGACATAATGGTACTATAGGTGATATATATATATATATATATATATATGCATATGTTGAAGCAATACAAATTGGAGGGAACAACAATGACAAAAGAAGAGGGACAAAGAACCAACTGAAACAGTAAAGTTCTCCCCAAAATAATAATCCTCTGCTTTGAAAAACTTTAAAAAGACTCAAGAAAAGATACAAGACACATATGGCAGAATGCATGAACACGGGTGGGGTGGGGGACATGGAAAGGGAAATGAGTGTAAATTGGAATGAGAAATGATGTATGAAATGCACAAAACTTCAATAAAAATATTTTAAGAATAAAGCTAATACATTAAAAACAAGAAAGAAAAACAAAGCCTGTTGTAACATTGAGAAAAAATTAACTCCCAAAGATTGGACCATGTGCTTTCAGTTCCTTGTTTTAGAAGTTTTGTTCTTATCATTTCCTCTAGAGAACACACTTCCCCTAAGTCCCTGTCACCTCCTGTTAACTAATAATCTTCATTTTATAATCATCGTAGACCATCTAAAATAACAATGCACTGGCTCTGTGGTTAAAAGGTCAAGTTGCTGGGCGTGCTGCCAGCGCAGCTCCATCTGACCTAGGCTGTTGATGTCCCCAGTGGATGATGCCCTTCTGCCAGCACTGCAGTTTCCAGAACTCCTCAGACTCAAGAAAAGAAAGCATCTTTCATGAGTTTTGGATTTTGAATTATTATTTGTGCTTTTGGCAAAACTGTATTTCCTGTTTCTAGGAAAGCAGACTCAAAGAAAGAAGGCTCTTCATTTAAATCCTCAAGCCGTAGCTTAGCTTCCTTTCGCACTTAAGAATTCAGTGGGCACTTTTCAGCGGTAAAGAAGGATGGCATTATGAGCTTTGCAGGTAAATGGATGGAGCTCAAAGCCATTATGCTGAGTGAAGTGACACAGTCCCAGAAAGACAAACAGAGAATGGTTTCCCTCATTTGTGGATGCTAACACCAAATCCCCCAGACGAAAGTCAAGCTGAACAACAGTATGGTTATATTTTTGCTTATCTGAAAGCAACCATGTTGTTATAATGTGAATCTCTCAATGGGCTCTGGAATCCACGCACCAATTATTTCCAGACTCTGTAATTACTGTATATGGGTGGAGAGTGTGTATCCATATTTTATAATAATATGAAATTAATGGAGGAAAACGTGAATTCCTAAGCATAAAAAAAGACTGAGAGAAAGATGCAGGACAGTTATAGCAGAATGCATGATCTGGGATGGGATGGGGTAGGGTGGGGGGAAGGGATAGGGGAATATGCCTGAACAGAAATGAAAAATGATGTATGAAATACATAAAACATCAATTAAAAAATGTAAAAAAAAAAAAAAGAATTCAGTGGAAAGAAATGGTAGTTCTTGGGAATGAGGTGCAAGTCTGGACCAAATTTTAATCATTCTAAAACTTAGTCCTCATCCTAAGAGAAAGATAGTAGCTGCTTCCAAGGGCTGAATAAAACCATACAGATGAAGGGCAGGACACCGCTCATCACAGAGTACATAATAATGAATATCAGCTAGCCCTGTTGCCTGTGAGCCAGGTCCCTGGGGCAGCTCTACCCGATAGACACACGACTCTCAGATCTAAAAGGGCCACCTCCCCTAGAAATGGCTATAGATCCAGGGGCCAGGGTTGGCTGCGTTTGCCTTCCCTCTCCTCCTACTCTACAGTGCTCAGCCACCAGCAGAAGTGACTCAGGAGAGGGTTCTGCTTTGCCATCCATGCCAGCAAAAAGAAAGAAACCATTTCTAAGCTGTCTCACTGAAGAATGAGCATGGATATGAATATTGGACGGAACCCAAACTTATTTTCACAAATTCTGACACTTTGTATTTGAAAAAAACTTCAGCAGTTGTCTGGTCCAACCCCTCATTTTGCAGATGAAGAAACTAAGCTGAGAGAGTTTCAGAGACTTGCCTAACAGCGTGGAGCCATGTCTAGAAGGCAGGACTGGTGTCCTGTTTCCCTTCAGTTGACTGATAGCAACCACAGTTTGGCTGCTTCCCCCACACGGTAAACCCTCCAACTTAGAGTTCGTGAGGAAGCTTAAGTTTAGCAAATTACGTGTTTGCACAAGGTCACACAGATTATTAGTGAAGATAGAACTGGACGTGGGATTGCCCCAACACAAAGGCCTGGAGATTTACAGTGTGAGCCTGTTTTCCAGTCCTGCTGATAAGAGATTATTCTTTGTCCTAAAGAATGCTCATTAACAAAGGCAGGGTGATGGAGTAGCCCTGGCTGTCAGGTGGCCTCTCACAGTGACCTACTGTAAAAACTTGGGGCAGTCACTTGACCTTGTCTTCAGTGTGTCTGGTCCACACCCAGTGCCCTGCCTACCCCTTGGTGGTCATCGATACTTCGTTGAATGTTGTTGAAAAAGTGAACTATGTTTTTGTCACTTGTACTATGAAGCCAGGTCCTTTCTCTGAACCCTCAGTAGAGAGTTCAACACAGGCCCAGAGTCCTGCAAATGTCCATTCGGGTGAGTTGTGTCTTCAGGTCAAACTTAAGAGATCGCCTGTTTTCACAGCTTTAGCAGGGATCACCATGTCTGTCTAGTGTGAGTACACTGTTTGTTTTCTTTCTCCTCTTTCTGTTTGCCATTGGAAAAGTCCATTAGTGCTGAGTGACATGACCAAACAGTAAAGGAGAGAACAGTTGATGTGCCAATAACTCTTAGGTAAATACCACTTGTTGTTGTCACCGCTGAGCCTCCCAGTGAAGTGGCACCGGTCCTGGTCCTGAACTGTCCCTTCTTTGGCTCTGTCTTTCACAACCTGGAAAGGCAGGTTTGGAGAGAGACATGATCTTAAAAGGATTGGCGAGCAGGAGGAAGGAGAAGTGTGGGAAAGAAACACGGACACTGAAAGAGACACAGAGAGCAAAGGAGAGAGCACAGGGACACGTGCCTGCTCCCACATGCACACTCAGATCTTCTGGCTCTACGACATCTGTTCTTTGACCGATATCCGGGATGTGTGACCACCACCAACCCCTCTGACTTGCTGGGCCCCAGAAGGGAGACGATGTGAGCTGGATGAAACAATCAGTATAAGAAGATCTTATCAAGACAGCAGGACAGAGAAGCATCTCTGTTGATGATCCGTGTCGGAGATGAGATACTCCTCTGATTACGGGATGAAGGAATGTAACTTGACCAAGAAGATTCACATTTGGCTGGAAGGCTTTATGGATGGGAAAACAGGGAACCTGGATTCCTCTCCTAGCTAAGAGCTGAGTGACCGCACGTCTGAAGTCTATTATAGACGTTATGCCAGATGGTTGTATAGCTCCAGGCATCTCTAGGACTATTTTAAGCCAACTTGGACACAACATTCTTTGACTCTTACTCCCTAGCTAGGAATGATGGTCAGGCTTGACTTTAACCCAGGGTAAATGACAGAAAGGTACCATGTTAGCTAGATCCCATTATACTCCAAGACTACGCATCTAAGTGCCTCTCTATAAGTCATTCAGAAGTGAGTCCTTCACTTTGCTCACTGCATAATTGTTTTTGCAAGGTTTTCAGAGACAATAGAGCATCGTGACTAAGATACCAGTGCTAAGGTCAGTCAGGGAAGAGGGTCAAATTCAACTCTACACCACAACAGCAGGGGGAATTTGGGAAAGGCCTTTAACTTTCCACACTTCAGTTTCCTCATCTGTAAGATTAAACAAAATAGTTTAATGAGGTCACTCTTGTTGATTATTGACCATAATTTCTGAGAAACTAATGTCTGATTTAGAAAGTCTTCCTACACCTATATCTTGTAGGTTATTGCCAATGTTTTCTTCTAACATTTTCAGAGTTCCAGGTTTCACAATGTGGTCCTTGATCATTTTGGAGTTGACTTTTGCACAAGGTGAAAAACAAGGGTTTAGTTTCATTCTTCTACAGGTGGTGATCCAGTTTAGCCAGCACCATTTTCTGAAGACGCTTTCTTCCATTGAGTGTTCTTGACCCCTTGTCAAATATCAGGTAGCTAAAATTGCATGTACTCAAGTTTGGGTTTTGAATTTTGTTCCATTGCTCTCCGGGTCTACTTTTGTACTGGTACCATGCTGTTCTTATGACTATAGCTCTGTAATATAGTTTGAAATCTGGTACAGTAATCCCCCCTGCATTGCTCTTTGCACTCAGGGTTGCTTTGCCTATCTGGGGTCTTTTGTGCTTCCTTATGAGTTTTAGGATTATTTTTTAATTCTGTGAAGAATGTCTTGGATATTTTGGTTGGGATTGCATTGAATCTATATATTCCTTTGGAAAGGATGTTCATTTCACTATATTAATTCTTCTAATCCATGAACATGGGAGGTCTTTCCATCTTCTGGTGTCTTCCTCAATCTCTTCAAGGATTTAAAAATTTCATTGGAGAGATTTTTGGTGTCTTTAGACAGGTTTATTCTGAGATATTTTTTGAGGCTATATAATTCCTTTTTATTGGTATATAGAAAGGTTACTGATTTTGTAGATTAATTTGAAAGTGTTAATCAATTCTAAGAGTTTCGTGGTAAAATTTTTGGCATCTCTTAGGTATAATGTATCATCTGCAAAAATGGAAGTTTGACCTCTTCTTTTCCAATTAATACTCCTTTAATTCCCTTCTCTTGTCTTATTGCTCTAGCAAGTGTTTCAAGCATTATATTAAAGAGGAGTGGAGATACTGGGCAGCCTTGCTGGGTTCCTGATTCTAAGGGGAATGCTTCCAATTTTTCTCCATTTAGAATGATGTTGCCTGTGGGTTTATTGTATATGGCTTTGATTATGTTGAGGTATGTTTTTGCCAGTCCAATTCCCTCTAGGACCATTAATGTAAAGAGACATTGAATTTTATTAAAAACTTTTTCTGCATCTATTAAGATTATCAGGTGATTTTTTGTCTTTGAGCCCATTTCTATGGTTTATGAAACCTATATAGATATAATATATATATATATATATATATATATATCTATTGGCGCCATCATCCCTGCATCTCTGGAAAAAGTCTGTCTTGATCATAGTGTATGACCTCATTAAACTAAAAGGATTCTGTACATAAAAAAAAAAAAGAAGTGAAAAGAAAACCCACAGAGTAGGTGAAAAATCTTCACCAATGACACATCTGACAGAGGTTTAACACCCAGGATAAATAAACTTCTCAAAAGAAACAAAGACTGAAGAAAACAAGTAACCCAATTAAAAGATAGGCTAATGATCTGAACAGAGAGCTCTCAAAAGAAGAAATAAAGATGGTTAGGAAACATCTGAAAAAGTGTCCAATATGATTAGTAATTAGGGAAATGCAAATTAAAACCACTTTAAGATTTCATCTTACCCCTGTAAGACTAGCTAAGATCAAGAAAACAAATGATACCAAATGCTGAATACGCTGTGGGGAATGCTCATTCACTGCTTGGTGGGATTGCGGGCTCATGCAACCCCTGTGGGGAGCAGTATGGAAAACTCTTTAAAAAGCTAAAAATGAACCTATTACATGATCCAGTTACACCAGTCCTTGGCATATACCCAAAGGACTCATCCTACTGTAGAGACACCTGTACAACCATGTTTGTTGCTGTTCTTTTCACAATAGATAAGAAATGGAAACAACCTAAGTGTCCCTCAACTGATGAGTAGATAATTAAAATGTAGCACATTTACACAATGGAGTTCTATGCATCAGTAAAGAAAGATGACATCATGAAATTTGCAGGTAAATGGATGGAACTAGAAGCTGTTATGCTGAATGAGGTAACACAGACTCAGAAAAACAAATGACCAGTGTTGTCCCTCATTTGTGGATCCTAGCACCAAATCCTTATAAATAAGAATATATCTTGCTATAACTGCAGGAACCAGGTAAATGAAAAGGAACCAGACAGGTATATAATCAGGGTATCTAAATGGGAGGAGAGAGGAAGGGTTATAGAAAGAAATTTGGGCCTAAAGGGAAAGACGGAGCCCAAGAGAAGTGGGACCGTAGGAGACCGGTATTATCAAGGGAGAAATGGGAAAATTGGGGACACTTCAAATGGAGAAGACATGGAAGGAGGGCTAGACAGAGGGGGGAGAGAGGAGCGATAATAATGCCTAGCTAGGAAGGAAAACCTGCAGGAATCATATTAGTCTAGCAATCTATTGAAAATTATGCATACAATATCTCTACATGAGTCCAAGTGCAAAGCTGAAAGCTACAGAACAAGAAACAGTGCAAGGCAGGAAAAGCCTTCCTTTGAGTCGTTGGCCAGGATAGTCAAAGAGACTCCCCAAATTACACAGGCCATTGCCGCAGCCCTAATTGCCTCCCAGAACCTGAAGGTAAGACCCCATTGCTGAACACAGGACACACTTCAGAGACGAGAACTGAAGCTGGATCTGACCCGGAAGCCACCTCTCTTGAAGGCTAGCTCTTTCAGCTTTGGAGAGCACTATGAAAGCAACTAAGGGAGAACATCGATTGATGGTCCAACACCAGCTTTAAGATCAAATATTAGGACTGGAGAGATGGCTCAGCGGTTAAGAGCACTGACTGCTCTTGCAGAGGACCCGGGTTTGATTTTCGGCACCCACATGGAGGCTAAGAACTGTCTTTGAACCAGGCATGGTGGCCCACACCTTTAATCCTAGTCGGGAGGTAGAGGCAGGCGGATCTCTGTGAGTTCAAGGCCAGCCTGGTCTACAGAGTGAGTTCCAGGCCAGCTGGGACTATAGGGAGACCCTGTCTCAAAAAAAAAAAAAAAAAAGGATCAGATATCAACATCAGTGTTCGGCACAGCAGATGACATGAGCGCAGCAGTGGAGCTTGTAACTTCAGGGGAGCCAATGGCTGGCGAATTGGACTTAACGCCCACTCAGTGGGAAGAAACTCATGTATGGCACTGTAAACATAACCAGATACACATGGCTGGAGAGGTCATAGATCTTAGAGAAATTCCCAAAGTTGTCTCATCCCTAGGCTAAGGTAACATCTTACTGAAAAATTGGTATCCTTATATTTAGAGACAAATATTCCAGACACCACTCAATAAAGAAGCTTCTTTTATACCAGATGAAGAATATTAGAGTCCCACAACTGGACACACACAGACCTTGTCTGTGAATTGCCCAAGCCTAAGTGACACATCTACAATGCAACGTCTAGAACTGAGGCTGACATATCATAGAACGAGGGGCCAAGAGGACAGTGATTAACCTCTTAACTCTCATTAAGGAAATTCCTTCATGCAACCGAGGGCCAGGAACTCAAAAGGTTGTGAATGGTCAAACCATGGAGATGGGGAGTCTGTGGAATGTGGTTCCATAGGCAGGCTGCCTATATTCAGCTTCACTCACCCAGGCCTCAGGGAACATTGCAGTAAAGGGGGCAGAAAGGTTGTAAGAGCCAGGGAGGTGATGGGAGAGTATATGGAAATAGAATCTTCCAAGCTCCTGGGACCTTGTTCATATGAAACTACAGCATTGGTGTCAGCAAGCACAAGACCCGTGCAAACTCAACCAGATAAAAACCCAGCATGGAACTGCAGAAATTAGTAGCAGAACCCAATCTTAGCTGAAGAAACATTGGAAGCTGATTACAGTTGGGTGGGGAAGAACTGGCCTTCCTTAAGCAAGAGACTACAGATAAATTGACTATAGCTCATGAACTGGTGGTGGGGCATGGCCAGGGAGATTAATTTAGCACAGTGGACCCTAACACAAATGACAAAATGTGTGAACTCCAGGGGGGGGGGCGGGGAGGGGGGACTGGAGAAGGGGTAGAAAATCGATTAAGTCTGATTAAGATTTTATATATAAAATACACAAAAATTCAATAAAAAATTTAAAAAGTATTAAAGAAAATAATAGAACCTATATCATGGGATGATAGGATGGCTCACTGGCTGCTCCTACAGAAGACCCAGGTTTGATTCCCAGCACTCATGTAACAACAACCCCTAACTTCAGTTCTAGGGGACTCAACAGCCTCTTTTGCCCTCCAAGGGCACTGAACAACACGGGTACATATACAACATGCAGGCAATACACTCATATACATAAAAATAATAAAGCATTTTTCTAAAAAAAAAAATGAGAAGGTCCTTCACTTATATGTTCGACAAACATTGACAGAGCCAGGTGCGTATGTTAGGCATATCCTAGCTCTAGGAATGTGTTTGTGAACATGGGAGACCAGGTCTCTTCTTTCAAATGACTTATGTCCTGGCAATGAAAATAAACAGTAAATATAAAACAATGGATTGAAAATGGAATGTCACATGCCGTATGTTCTGAGAACAAGAAATGTGGATAATCTAATAGGAAGTGATTTGGGGGTAGGGAGGCAGCTGCTCCAGCATATTAGAAAAGGTGACTATGAGACTTTGAAAGAGTCAATCATGTCAAGATTGAAAGAAAATGCATTGCAGGAGCAGGGAACAGTAAGGCAAACTCCCTGAGGCAAGAATGAGTTTCACCACCGTGACCTTCAACAAGGCATTGTCAATGCCTTAATGTGAACAGAGGCCAGATTGTGATCTTTACAGCGCAGATTTGACTTAAGAGAAAGAGAAAGCCTATGAACAGGCTACCAGAGAGGGTTTTCGAAAAGAGGAAGACGGCGGCACAGCCATTGGTAGCAGACATTGGGCAACACGACCATTGTTATTTGGGGACATTTTATTTCTTCTCCTATGACAACCATCTCCTCTCACTGCCAACATTTAGAACCAGAAAGCCACAGACTGAGGCTATCCACATTAATAACTGTAAGGTATTTGTGGGGTGTGGCTATAAAACTGATCAAATCCTCCTACTCCAAGCTTTCACCGGCAGTGGGAAACTTGTTTGTGCTTGAAGACACTGTCAACCTTCCAGAAAATGCCAAGACATTTGATTCCGATCTTTTTTGTCATTGTTCTCTACAATTTAGTGTCACCTCTGGCACCTGTGGCTCCCTAGATCTTCTTTTTCTATGATTACTTTTCCTCTCATTCACCCTCTCACCCCACCGTTGCAGCTCAGATCTTAATGTGGTCAATACAATCTTCTCCAGTGTTGGCTATGTCTACATCCTCTCTGTCTGAAACAGGAACCACTAGCCCTCAGGAGCCATTCTGCGCATGAGAAGTAGACAATAAAAGAAACTAAATGCAATCCTAGCACTTGAGAGGCAGAGGCAGGCGGATCACAGAGCTCGCTGGCTAGAGAGCCTACTCAGTTCATGGGTTCCAAGTAAAAGTGGGAGACCCTGTCTCAAAAAAAAAAAAAAAAAAAAAAAAAAAAAAGAAACTAAATGCTTAATTCATGTAATTTTAACAAACGTAAACATAAACGTCACATGTGGCTTGGCTAGTGCCTATAGCTTTAAATAGATAATTTCATTGAGTTGAAATTTAGGATGCTTTATTTCTTTCCAAATAGTCACTATGCAAGTTCTTTCTGATTACTGAAATGTATTCACACAAATAAATAAATCACAGGTCTGTCAGTGAGAAGTTTCTGCTGAAGGAGAGAGAGAGAGAAGGGAAGTATACTTAAAGTTGGCTAAATTTGATATGCAGGAATATGTCAGCATACTTATTTGACCTAATCATGAAAATGTCATCTGATCTACTACTCAGAAGCTATCCCAAAGATAATTATTTTCCAGGGTGTGGTGGTACCTGCCTTTAATCCCAGCACTCAGGAGGCAGAGGCAGGTGGATCTCTGTGAGTTCAAGGCCAGCCTGGTTACATAGTGAGTTCCAAGACAGCTGGGGCTACAGGGAGACCCTGTCTCAAAAAAAAAAAGATGAAAATAAAATCATTATTTCACTAAACATGTGCAAAGATGAGTCATGAGTCATGAGGTTTTCTTTGATGAAAAGGTCCATCACAAACGGGCTTGGAAAATTGCCCTGCTTGTTCTTTCTTTTACAGATTCACAATGTGGACCAAGATAATAAAGATTCTGAGAAGTCCTATAGTGTACAGGTCAAGGAAACAAAGTTTAATGTAGAATTTCCAGCATACTTGATAAAGTCATGTGTGTGTGTGTGTATGTGTGTGTGTCTATCTGTCTCTCTCTGTGTGTCCATTTGTCTCTCCCTCTCATGTGTGTGTATATGTTTGTGTGTGTGTCTGTCTCTCATGTGTATGTGTATGCTTCTCTCTCTCTCTCTCTCTCTCTCTCTCTCTCTCTCTCTCTCTCTCTCCCTTTCTGGTGTATGTGTGTCTGTGTGTGCGTGTGTCTGTGTGTGTGTGCCTGTGAGTGTGTGTAACATTGGCATCCTAGGGAACTACAGAAATATTAGAGGGAGGGTTTGGACTTTGGTAGCAGACACAGGGGGGCCTGGGTGAAGGATGAGAGCCCTGCCACCCACAGCAGGACTGTGTGGCATTGGGAAGCCAGCTAACCTACCACCCACAGCAGGACTGTGTGACATTGGGAAGCCAGCTAACCTACCACTCACAGCAGGACTGTGTGCCATTGGGAAGCCAGCTAACCTACCACTCACAGCAGGACTGTATGGCATTAGAAAGCTAACCTTTCTTCCTTTCTTCCATTCAATAAAAATTAATTAATTTGTCAGGCAAGGTGATGTACATCTTTAATCCCAGCACTGGGGAGGCAGATGCAGGTGGATCTCTGTGAGATCAAGGCCAGCCTGGTCTACATAGTGAGTTCCAGGCCAGCTGAGACTGTCTCAAAAATTAATTTATTTGTCACCAGCTTGAAAGAGGATTAAACACAACAATGTGGGTAAGATCAGAGCACAATTCTTCAAGTTAATTTTCCCCAAGCGATTAGTTGCAATTATTTTTCTTTAAATGTATGTCATTAGGTGACTGAGTGATAGATTGCTGAGGCTGGGAGAGGAAGATGTTATAGCCTAGCAGAGCTCAGTTGTTAGAAATATTTGTGAGCACTATATTGGAAGCTACATGAGAAAGCAAGCTTTGCTGTCACTCTTTGCTTACCCTTACTAAGAATGTGCATCCCACTTTCAAAGCCTTCCTACAGTTCATTCTCAGCACAACCACCATTTGAACAAAGAGTCTCAGTACGGTATTCTTCTACCCCTCTTCCCATCCAAAGGAAGACTAGCACCTCAAGCTCTCCGTGATCTGGTCTGCTAGTGCTTCTCTTCCATCATGCACTACCATGGCTACTCTACTTCTACAAATAGACTTCCTTGCTGTTCTTTTGAAAAGACAGTAGAACACTCTTCCAGTTATGAGCAAGGCTCCTTTCCTTATAACCATAATCCTTTTACTAAAACATTTTCTTCTCAACCCTACCTAAACCTGCAACATATCCACACCAGCTCTAATCCTCTCCAGTCCCCTTCCTTGACCCACATATCTGACATGCTGTGTTCAATTTGTGTATTTTCTCTTACCTGTTTCCACCTGACACAACACAAACTATGTAAGAGCTAAGTATCTTTGACTGTTTCTTCTTCTCCATGCCTGGCACAGAAGAGATGGCTGACAAATGCCGACTGGTAGGAGCGGAAGAGATGGCTCAGCAGTTAAGAGCACTTGCAGTTTTTGCAAAGGACCTGGGTACAGTTTCCAGCACCCATATTGAGCAGCTCACAGATGCCTGTAATGCGAGTCCTATCGCCCTCTTCTGGTCTCTGAGAGTACTTGCACACACATGGTGCACATATAGATATGTAGACACACTAAAATCTTTTTAAAGGAATGTTGACTGGTAACCAAATGCAGAAACTGTGTTCTGTTCCTACCAATGAAATGCATTTCCGGTTTGGGATGGCTTATGAAAGAAGGAAACACGTCCCCAGGATGGCCTCTGTGGTTTTTATTAGTGTTTTCTGGAACCCGTCAAACAGACAAACAAACAAACAAATAGATAAAAACATATTTTGAAAAATATAATTCTTTCATAAAACAGAAAACAGTTTGAATTTAACATAGTTTAAGGGGAAAGATTTATGATTTTTTTTAAACAACAGTGGCAGCAGGGTTGATTCCCACCAGTTGTCAACCCAGATGCCAGATGGCAAGAAGAGCAAGACTTATGCAGCTAGATACAGAATGATTAATCCCAACTTAGCTAAACTTGTGAAGGCCTGCACGTTTCAAAAGTTTCTGAGACACAGTTCCAAGAGGCTTGTTGTTTTCTTTTTTAATGGTCTCTCTAATTCCAGAAACTGAATCTTGAGAATCAAAGCCAAGAGTATTCATTTTTGACACAATGTGGCCAAGATGGCTTCTCATTCATGAAGGCTGTATTCCTCCAGTAGGTCCAGATCACATGCCGTTTACAGCCTCCATCATTACACACACTCCCTGCATGTACAGTGCACTCCTGTGCACATAATAGGCACCTAATAGATGCTTTATTTAAACTATAGAATAATGTAGCTAGCGGTTTCTCTCCTGCTCTGTTTTGCCTTTTCTTAGAGTCTATATCTCTTAAAACACAACACACTTGCAAAACTAAGTCTAACATGCGAAACTAACCTTATCAAAAGACCCCTTTGTGTTTTTCAAAAAGGAAAATTAAAATAAAAACCAACCCCCAAATACTAAAACTGAGAATGGTTTTATGCTTAAATAGCGATTGACATAATATAAACATATTTATAATCTTCACTGATTAAATAGGTCAAGGATTTATTACTGGTATCTTGTAACCAGGTTAATTCTCACAGTTCCAAGTAAGGCAACAGAATTCTCATCTGGCAAACATTGGCATGTGGAACCAAACAGCCCATTCTGGTTTCTTTTCAATGCAGGTAGGAAGGGAAAGAAGAATGTCACAGTAAAAGTTTCATAAAATAGGATATGTCCTAGAAGGTTTCACTGTTGAGTTCTATCCTAGAGAAGTGATTTGTATTCCAGTTATGAATATGACTGCCTGATCAAAGGAGTGTCCCAGGAGATAGTCAATAATTAATTCAACAAATAGTTATCCTGTACCTGTTCCATGTCAGGTATGTGGATAACAAAAGTGATAAATAAGATGGACCCTGCCCTCAAAGAGCTTACAGTGTAATAAGATCAAAGCTTGAAGGAAAGCCCACTGTACAAAATGCATGACCCAGATCTGCCCTGCTCAGGCAGCATGCTGAAGAAGCTGAGGATCTATCCCTAGGATCCAGGACCTTGCTCAATTTTATCAAGTCATATAGGAGCCTCAGGTGATCCAAGTCTTGTGAAGTCTTAATGGTCCATTACCTGACTTAGGTTTCCATGGAAACCCACCAACAAGCCATCAAGGAATATTCAAGGAGAGTCTATTTAGTGATCCTGTGGTCAATCAATCACAGATGAACTTATCAAAGAAGAAACTGTGTCCCCCCAAAAAAGGGAAGCTTCTCTGTAGGACCTTCTTCTCTCAACACTGTGGCAAGAAGTGCTCTGTTTACAACTCAAGTTGGCATAGATTGATTACCCCAAGTTCTCCAAGTCACAAACAGCACATAGAAAATGCAGCAAATTCAAGCCAAGACAATACATACGCTGAGAACTTAATACTCCAGCTTATTTAAAAAGGCAGTGGGTGCCAAAACACTGTCACTTTCAACAAACAGCACAATCTACTTCTTATCTGCAGAACCATTTTCACTGGTCCTGTCCAGATTCACCTACTCGCTGGCAAAGATAGCTCTGCAATGGAAAAGTTGTAGAAAGAGCCAGAGCCAGTTATAGGAATCAGAGCAACTCACAGGTGTGAGGAAAGATGAACGCAGAGAAAAGCCTGGCCACCCTGGACAATAGACAGGGACGGAGAAAACCAGGAAGGAATAGCAGGAGAGAGAATGTCAGATGCCCCTAGTAACTTCACACACACACACACACACACACACACACACACACACTCACTCACAAGTGATACCATTTCAAATACTGGATGTCTGTTTCATTCTATGTAACATGTAATCAAATGCTGAGAAGGCTCTGTGGTTCTTGGAAAGCAAGACAAAGCATGTCTCTTTGGTAGGAATTGCTGGTTTCAGTCAAGACCTTTGCTGACTTTGGTTCTTTTCCTCAGCTTCCTCAGTAACTGTCATTTGAAACCTCAAAGTTTTGTAGAACTGATCAAGTCAGAAAGAAATGAAATGAACTTGGTGATCCTTCCAAAGGTCATTCTCGGGTGCTCCACAGTCACCAGGCAAGTAATTCTCGCTAGCTAGGATAAAGTCTAAATTCGTCTTAATTCCAGCCTTCTGAACACATTGCAACCACTTAGACATCTTTGACCAGGATTTGTTTGCCTCTCAGAATCAGACACAGTGCTAGGGGCTCCATGGGTGATGAAAAGCCCTCCTTCCTGTTGATACAAGTCTTCACCCATCATTGCTCCAGACAGACAAGGCAGGATGGGAGAGAAGGCCACGGACAGAAGAAAGAAGAACGTTTGTAAACAGGGAGCCAATGCTCACACCCATTTTCAAAGTGTCTGCACTCGCGTTCCTCCCGGCTAGCACATCCCGCGCTGACTTCAGGAAGGGCCTCCCAACCCTGCTCCTGATCCTGAGCTCTTACTTCTTCTCTCTGGCTTTTCTGTCTTTCCTTCTTTTTTATGTTTATTTTTATTTTTTGGTCTATTTAAGACAAAGTCTCCCTGTAGTTCCAGCTGTCCTGGAATTTACTATGTAGACCAGGCTGGCCTTGAACTCACAGAGATCCATCCACCTGCCTCTACCTCCCAGTGCTGGGATTACAGGCGTGCGCCACCACACCCAGCCCCCTTCCTTTTTAAAGCCATGCTTCTGAAAGCAAATGAAAGTAATAAACCATTTGCCTGGAGATGAGTTCAGATGAAATAAGAAAGAGATGTTCCCAAAGAAGGAAGATGTAATATCTGCAAAGATGATTTTCCCTGGAGACCTCCCCGCTTCTGGGTACATACACACACACACACACACACACACACACACACACACACACACATGCACACACATGTACACATGCACACACACACACACACACAAAGATTCTTCTCTCAGATTTCTTTCTACAATATAATTTTCAGTTTGTACCAAGTGTAAAAATCTTCTCATCACTATGCCACCATATTTATCTCACTCTGGCTCTCCTCTCTCTAGCTACCTAACTCCTCTGGATATCTCAACCTTTATCCCTAATATTTAAAAAAAATAAAAATATGTCAGCTTCCAGGTCTTGCTTTTGCTTTACTCTAGGGATTAGAAGATCCTACAAATTTCTGACACTAAATCACCACCTTCATCTTGACAGGCTAAGTCAGTGGTCGTCAGTCAAGGGCACTTCTCCAGGAGACATCTGTCAATGTCCAGGAACACTCTGAATTGTCCCAGTCAAGGGTTGCTACTGGATAGATCATGGATATCACTATAAGTCTTACAATGCACTGTACCACCATCACCACAAAAACGACCCAGGAGAAGATAGTAATTATGCCCACCGAGAAACCTTGAACTCCAGAGAGATAAGAGCCAGCTCATCACTCGTTCCTGTGCAGCCTCCTCTTTTCCTCATTTATTTTTTAATGGGAAAAAAATTAAGGTCAAATTCTTTAAATAGTTAATGTGACCACATGCAGCAAATGATTTTTTTAACCAATCATCTAAGGCTAAGGGGAGAAAGGAAAATCATTTGTGAATGAGTATAATAAAGCCCCCCACCAGTACTCTCATTGATTTAAACATTCCAGTCATGTGATCATGTGGTGATTACAGGCCACCCGTGGCTGTGGAAGTCCTCGTGCTCTATTCATTGTCTCCTAAGTCAGGTTACACTTCTCAGCATGCTTCTAATTGGTCCATCCCATCAATCTAAGACCCCAAATTTAGTCCTATCCGCCATGTCCACTTCTCTTGAGGAGATCAGGTAGATGCTTCTGGGGAGAACAAATCACCCTTTTCTAAATCATTTTGTAGATGAAAACATTTAATGCCCTCTTATTTTTTTCTCCCTTCCTCTTAGCAAGAAGCACAAGGCTACAGGCCCTGTTTCTCTTGTGCTGGAAAAGAACTTCACGACAGAGGCCAAAGCAAATCACAACCACATACAGCTTCATAGTTCACAGAAAACTGTGTACGTTTGTTCCCCATACAGGACATACTTCAAAGTAACAAAATAATTTCTTTTTATCAACTGTAGTGTTCCTTCTTCCCGTCAGAAGTAGATTTTCTTTTTTTGTCCCTTCATGGTACATAAATATCAGAGAAAAGTAGTCTTTGAAATATTTACGTCCAGGAGTTCTTCATCAGTCACTAGCCATTTGCTCTGTGTTTGGTTTTGTCTTCCAAGCGTGGGCAGCTTCAGTTTTCATTTTCTCTCCAGCCACGAGCATTTTTCCCGAATTTATAGACCAGCCGTCTCCCATCTACACGTTCTAGGATTTCTCGTTTGTAGTAATATCTGTAAGAAAGGAAATGTATAAGGTGAGCATTCAAACTGAAGGGGGTGGGGAATTCCTGGTCCCACCGCATTGCTATTTGGGGACCTGTGAAGTTGCTCACCTCATGGCCCGGCTGAGCTTCTCATAGGTCATGCTGCTGTTGTTTTTCTTCTTGCCCCATAGCTGAGCCACTGCTTCCGACTTCAGGAACCTGAAAATGCCTTCTGAGCGGTCCTCCCACTTGATTAGCCCCGGGTTTTTGTCTGGACTCAGGAGGATGTCACGGATGAACTCCCATAAGTGAGTCCCTCTTGGGTCTATGAAAAGCAAAACAAGGGTTGATTAGTGGCCTAAGTTAGAGAAAAAGAGAGAGAAGGAGAGAGAGAGAGAGAGAGAGAGAGAGAGAGATATTGAATTACAACTTTTTTCTTGACATACAGAAGCACCAAACATCAAGCATTTTAGAATGAACCATGCAGTTGAAACATGAGGAATTTCAATGGTTTAACCAGTGTGGCAAAGCCTACCGAAGATCAGATGTTAAACTCTTAATCCAGGCAGAGTTTCTTCTAGTTTCATAAGCTTCATTTCAATATGTTGCTTCCTTTAGCTATTTTTTTACCTAATACCTCATTCAGTTAAGTGAGAAAAACTCAGTTTTTCCTCTAACCCAAAAACTGTCTTGGGCAAATTTAATCAGTCAAGCTCTGGAATCTTAACTCCTGGAATATACTGGGTAGAAGAAGTGAGCACATATGGTTCAGGAGAACCCATTGAAAAGCTAAGCACTCCTGAAATGAAATTAGCCCCCAGATTCGATGTTATTGCCAAGAGATATTTTATTGTCCCTCCCCAATGCCACTCAAGAGGCTGCAGGAGTGCATCCTTATGGGGTGTGTGCAGGAATAAGAGTAATGACACCCCAATTTTCTCTCCTTTCTGGATTATATCATGTCGACTGCTCTCTCTTCTCTCTATCCTATGTCTCTGATAGTTCATATATGTTCATGAGGTTTTACCCCTGGGAAAAAAATCCAACTCCCAGAGACAGGGGTTGAGTCTTCAGGACAAGGACTCATTTCTTATAATAAGAACTCCGCAGAGGCAGGAGGCCAGCATTTCCCCAAAGAAAGAGAGATGTGTCTCAGCCATGTTTTCCCTTCTTGCTCCTCTTCACACCTTTTTTTTTTTCCCCCTTGACAAAGGAAAATCTCCAGCCCTCTGCCCACAAGTTCCTCACTGACTGCCCTGATTTTGAAGAAACTATTATGAAGAAATAGCCAGGGGGCCCCACTTTAAGGAACAGCTTCAGAGGAAGTCACTTTGAAAAATACAAGCCCCTGACCAACCCATTTAGAAGTGAGGAAGTGGGGACAACAGGCATAGGTGATATTCGGGGCCTCTAGTCATGCTCAATGTGGATAGAAGGCCCCATCACCTCTGAAAGCCAGGCGACTTACTGTGCTTTTTGGTGTGAGACTTTACAGGATGATCTTGCTCTTTTTTCATATCAGGTGACTCTGCTGAAAAAAGAAAAAGAAAAAAAAGGAGAGTGCCTAACTTTACCTATTTTATATATATATATATACTTATATATTATATATTTATTATATATATGGAATCCATACATTTAAGCAATCAGCGTTCACCAAATGCCTACTGCTTGCTGGCACTGGTAGGCTGTGTGGTGACAAAACAGATGATATACTGGAGAAAAATAATGCAGGGTAAAAAATGGAGATGAAAATATGGAAGGGAGAACAGTTTACAATTTACTACAAAGCAGTCACAGAAGACCTCTGTGATAAAGGGACTTTAGGGGTAAGGGAGTTGGCCATGCAGAGAGCTTGGGGAAGAGTCCCCCTCATAGACAAGGACAGCAAGTGCAAAAGCCCTGAGGTATGGAAAGTAGTATGGAGTAGAAGGAAACCACTGAGCCTGTGAATGAGGGGCAGACTGGTAGGAAATAAGGTTCTGATCATTAATGCCTTACAGGTTTTCAAAGAGCTTCATTCTACTTCATTCTGAGACAGAATGGAAGCCATGGAAAGATTTAGGTCATCCAAAGGGTGTTTTTATAACATAATACAAAAATGTAAACATTCATAACAAAGAAGGATCACTTTCAAGCCAGAGGAGCGCCGTTTTTTGGCATGCAAAGTTACATTTTAATCACCCTGACAAAGGGACCATTGAGTGGCCTGAGCTCAACACAGAAGGCCACAGTGGACTATGGAGACACAGATTAGTTTAACAAATGACTCTTTATGGCAACCCTATCACTGTCCCCACAGAGGAGATGACAGAGGTGGATCTATGAAGTAAAAATTCCTCTTTAGAAAAATACATGTTCTCAAGCATATATGACAGATTGAAAAGTTTAATCCCAGAGAAACAGAAATGAACAGTAGAGACCAAGGGAAAGGGAGGCATAGAGGGAGGGGACAACAGGAATCTGGATGACAGGCCACAAAAATGCAGTTAGCCCTGAGCAACAAGGTCTAATGCTCTACCCTACCTTGGAACGCCATGCACAGTGATTTATTACACGTTTTTAAAGTTCTGGAACCAAGAGGTTGAAAGGCTTACAACTCCAAGATGATAAATGTTTAAAAGGGGAATGTGCTAATGTTTCTGATTTAGTCATCACACATTGGCTATAGGTATCAAGCTGTTGATAAACATGTTCATTTACTAGGGATCAACTAAAATGGAAAGGAAAAGCAAATGACTTAGCTCTGTGTGTGTGTGTGTGTGTGTGTGTGTGTGTGTGTGTGTGTGTGTGTCCAAGGCCACTTTGGGTATTGTAGGGACCAATGCAAATCTTAGCCCAAACCCCATAATCAATAACTGGCTAATTTTAATACAAAGTAGTTCCTAAACATAAGTCAATCCTTTTAAGAAACTGAGCTAGTGAAACACGCTTTTTCTGGAGACATTACTTCAGGGCTTCCTAGCCTGGGGTTCCCTGGTAAGGCTTCAAGGCATTCTGCACTCATTAACACTGCATGCACAGGGAGGGGTCCACAGCATGCATCTGACAGAGTGGACCATTATTCAAAAAATATTATGAACCACAGACCATTCACTTCTGATTAAAATGATTATGAGGGCTAGGAAGTGGCTCAGGGGCAGACACCTCAGCTTGCATGGGCAAGGAAGGCCCTGGGTTTAATCCCCAGCACAACAAAAAGTAAAATAAGATAAAATAAAACAGTTCAGAAAACATCTCCTGCTTACTGAGCTCTTCCCGTGTACCAGGAGCGGACTAAGCACTTTACGTGGTTCAGCCTATGTCATTCGTACAGTAACCACATGAGGTAGATACTATTATGATCCACAGTTTACACCTGTGGGGGGTCTGAAAAAAAATGATCAATGATTTCTCTACTGTCACACAACCTATTCATAGTGCTAGGCTGCAAAGAGCAGCGGTTGTATTCCAGAAGCTTTGTTTAAAAGCCCGTTCTGAAACAGGCCTATGCTCAATCACTCTGGGCACAGAACACATTTCTCAAGGTCTTTCCAAGAGTCGATTCACTTCCACAGTCCCTTCATCAGATCAATAGAAAAACAATTGCCGTGTTCTAGCCCTATATATTCTAGTCCTAGTATATACATGGTGGCAGGTTCATCTATTGGATCCCCCAGCTTGTCACAATTCAGCATTCCCACATGATTCTCCAAAATGCATGGCGGGATGGAGAAGAGAGAAACCCTCACTCTGGGTAAGAATTTCTCTCCTGGTGCTGTCACCAGCAGGCCCTTCCTGTGCCCAGTGAGGCTTTCTCTGAAATCCAGAAGGACCAATACATAGAAGTGGCAAGGATACCTCACTCACCCCCTGTAGCTCACGGGGTGAGGTTGCAACACCCCACCAGGACATGACGACATTGAGACAGGTCTGGCACCCACCCCGGTTCCCCAGTGATACATTACCCTAACAGGGCCACGTTGTTCTAGAGACAAAGAGTGGCATTTAACCAGCAAGCCACAAGCAAAGTTCATTTTCCAGTGAAATCCAGGAGGGATTTCGGAGCCGTGACTTCGGAGCCAGGGTTAGAGTCAGGAAAACCCAAGAATTTCTCAGCACACTGGGCTCAGTTCTTGCATGGGTGTCCAACCTGATGCTGGATCCATCATTTGTGGGTTAATTTGAGAATTTGATGAAAACCTCGAATGTTCTTCCCCAGGAAATGCAAGTTACACTAGTGACATAAATCAAATTTTGCCAATCATTTCAGGGCTCACTTAAAGGTTCATGGACTCTAGATTAAAAGATCCCAAGTTAGATAAACTATGGGAAAATTTCCTTTGAGATCTTGGTTATTTTCTCAAGCTAGATCTGCCTGTAGCTTTAAGACACACACACACACACACACACACACACACACACACACACACACACACACCGTGTTTTTATCATTACATGGGAAAATAAGTAGTCCAGGGCAAAAAGATGAATCCATTTCTCCCAGCAACTCTTCTGTGAACACAGAAGGAAAGCTATGGAATCCCAGACCATACTTGGCTCTAAAGTCTTTTGATCTGTAACCTCACTTTTGTACACTCTCACACACACACACACACACACACACACACACACACACACACACACTGTCCTCCTCAATGCCACAAACTAAAAGCCAGACCTTTGAAGTGAGCCATGTGGTCAAGTGATTCATTGTTATAAAATAATGGCTCGCTCTGCGGAGGTTGTCCAGCCTGACTTTCTCTTGCTTCCCTCCCAGAAACTTGGGGTCAAGGTCCATGGGGTCCAGGCAGTTTAGCCCCAAGTTTATGGTAGAAATGGGAGCACATGCCTTCAATCTCCCTGCTTCGAGTGAAGCAAAGATTAGACACATTTGCATATGATTCAGCTGTGAGCCATTTCTTTACGGGATATACAAATTTCAATGTTCTAATAGACTGTGCCACCCTAGCTTGAGGCTCAACAAGTCAGTAGATAAACACATCAAGCCTGAGTTGGCAGGACTGGCTTGGGGACTATCAAGCAGATCAGAACACTAGTGGCAGCCATTTTATGAAATGGGCAGATGATAGAAAAAAAAAATCAAAACAAAGCCAGGTTCCCCACCTGTGCTATCTCAGAGGCCATCAGTTGACACAGAGCCTCACCTTAGCATAGCTTGAACTTGCATGAAAACATAGAAAGATATTTAACTGCACCCAGTTTCACAGGAGCTTGAAACTGAGAGACTGGGGCAGATGGCAAAGGTCTTTGGGGGCATTCTGGTCCCATCTAGTGGAAACTAAAATACTCAAAAAGGAACTGATTCATACAAGGTCACAATTATTGTCCTACCAAAGCTAAAACTCCTAAAATATCCACCAACTGCTGACACTGAGTTGATTCTTTAGAGAATAATTCTGAAAATGGCCTAGATTATTTATCTCATTTTCTAGCCTATTAAAATCCTAAGATGGAAATGGGGAGGGGAAGAGGACACCGGTGCCTTTCTAGCACTCGCCCTGCTTCCCGATATCAACAGAGCGCTTGTGATCACACTAAGGGCTACTGGAAGGAAGAGGAAGGAGAGCTATGAACTAATTGCCTTTGTGTCTCACAATCTCAACTCTAGAAACCTTCAACACTGGCTCCCAGCCTTGTCTGGTTCAAGGGGTTTGGCCACAACAAAATTTTAAGCTAAATGCTTTCACGATTTCAGTTCACAAAACGACACATAGCACAAAAGCAAAAGAAGAGGAAGGGTCGTTAAGTCTGTGCTTTCCTTCACATAGACCCTGCTAACTTCCAATCCTAATAACATTGCCTCAAAGTCAGTCCCTAGAGAATAGTAACTGAAGCAGCAGCTCCATTTCATAGACCCAAAGCGATCCAGAAGCATATGCCCAGGTGGATGACACAAAATCCTCAGCTAATTCTTATGGTATACATTTACATGTGCCTGTCCTCTGAAAAGCCCTTTCCTAGACGCCCCAGTGTGGCAACCTTGTTATAACCTCAACAAGCATCATGGCTAGCCCTCAACTGCATTCAGCCAGAAACCAATGCAACTAATGTAAACACAAGTCACACAAGGCAGATGCTCTGACTGATTAGAGAGTGCAAATGAGCCATCAAGTTTAGGCTTAAAAACAGACAGAAAAAAATAGTGAGTGCAGACTTTCCAGAATCTTCAGTGGTTACTCCACCTGCAGACCACACCCACAGGTTCCCAGATGTTTGGATTCTACTCTTCTCTAAAGCCAAATGTGGTCTGAAATGAAGGTCGGGAACGCAACTGAGGATTAAAACTAGCCTTCTCCTCAATAAATACAAATAATTTTACTAGGTTTATCCCCAAAACAAATAGTTAAACAGAGAAGAAAGCGGGAGGAAGTTTTCTTATCTCCAGAGAGTAACTGATTCCCCACAAAAGAAGCACTTCTAGAGGAATCTAGGCTGTCTTTGGTATATACATTCGCTCAAGAGTGCAAAGTATTCATGTAGACAACTCGGTTCCTTTTCTTGCTTTTTAATGCGAAAGACTCCAGCAAGGCAGAATTGTGGGGTGTTGGGAATTCACACTGATTCTCAGTAACCACAGATTCTCAGTAACCACAGGTATGTAGCATACTCAGTCTGTGTCAGGACAACTTACCAATTGGAAGGTGACTGGAGGTTGTCATGGAGATCTGGGCCCGGCAGAAAGTTTTGCTGTCCAACAGATCTGCAGCAATGAAAAGGGAAAGGGCATTAAGAGCCCCTCCTTGGAGATACGATACCACAGCAGGGCAACAACATAAAAGGGCTTTCAGGGTCGGAGAGGTAGTTACCTACTGTGCTACCATAGCTGGGGTCATATAGGTAGTTTTCTTCTTTCCACGTGTTCATGATCGAAGGATCTACAAAGGACAGAGGACGAGGAGTGAACAGTTGTTGGCTCCGGGGTGAAGCATCTGTTTATCAAGGGGCACCCGGGTAGGAAGAGACCTCCGGGAGAAGGGGAAAGATTCAGCTTCAGCTCTGTGCTACTTTATAACAATGCTGGTCCAATCCCCCCTACCCCCCCCACACACACACATACCACCCCTGAGTGTCAAAGGGAATGGCTTTGTGATGTCCTAACCTTGTAATTCATACTCCTTCCATTTTCAAGGAAGCAAGTAGAATCCTGTCCTAGACCGCTGCTTTGCTTTTCTCCAGCCTGGCTTGTCCTTGCCTGGCATCTTAGCTGATAATCAGTAGAATAGTTTTATCGTGGAATAGAGGGAAAACCATATTAGGGGCAAGTAAATGTCCCTGTAAGAATCCCCTGTAATAAGATTCCTGAGCTTCCTTTGTCCTAGGGGAACTGATGAGGTTTCTTGTACAAAAAGATCCCATCAGCTGTATCACAATTCCTTCATTGTGGAAATTTTGAGTTCTTCCCCTTAAGTCAAGGGACAGCTACTTCTCTCTAGGTTTTCTCCAATTAGCTTAAGGGGTGATATTAAATTCCCAAAACCAAGGAGAGCCAGATGTGGTAGCATAGGCCTTTGATCCCAGCACTCAGGAGGCAGAGGCAGGCAGATCTCTGTGAGTTCAAGGCCAGCCTGGACTACACAGTGAGTTCCAGGCCAGCTACAGGGAGACCCTATCTCAAAACAAAACAAAACAAAACAAAAAAAAAAATAGGAGAAGGGGAAAAATGTTACCAAATCAAACAAATGGTTTTTACAAGTGGGCCCTTTGCCTGACCTCGGAGAGAAGCAGAACTCGCTGCTTCACTTGCTGCTCCAGTGTGCCGTGCAAGCATGACTGACTCTTCAGATTTCAGATTGGAAGGAAACTCCCTTCCATCTACCCCAAGTGAAGTCTGACTCCCACACAACCCCCAGATCCAGGCTGATTTCCAACATAAGCACTGTCTTTTCTGTCTGGCTAAGAGCTTGAAACTCTCACCTTGTCCCCCACCTTCCCCCAAAGAAGCAAGCCTGCCTCCCCCTGGCCCCCAAACTGAGCAGCTTCTGCTTCCCTCTCGCCAAAGTTCTGAATGTGAGGGCCAGGTGGTGAGCCATTGGTCGAGTTCAACTTTGTTTTTATAGCATAAATGGTATAAAGCCTGTCTCACTGGCTTACGACATAGGGATTTAGCTGGTATTTTAACTCATAGATACGTGTTTGGACACCCCAAGCCCAATCTCTTGGGGTTACACCCTTTGTCCTTGTTGGGTCACCACATACACCTGTTGTTGTCTCTGAAAACAAATTGAAACAGAGAGGTTTGGGGGTGTTGGCCCCTCTGTGAGCCTCTCTCCCCTCCTCCCTGGGTGGACCTTCTTCTCCACCCTTGAACTCAGTTTTTCTGAACTGGCAACACAAGAATGTCCAGATGGTCAGGAGGATCATCCAGTTCTTTGGGCCTTCTCCAATCTCAGCCTGGCTCCTGCACTGAGGCTATCTGTAAGGTCAAGGCCATCCTCTTAGGCAAATCCTGATCTGTCTCCAAAGTTAGGGCAGGCCTGCAAAACAGACCATCTAGGTAACCTATCCCCCAACTCCCATGTCCCAGTGGAAGGACAGGATGAGGAAGGCCTAATTAAGAGGCTTAGCCACCACTTTTTTTCTCTAATAATGGTAGTCCAAACCCCTTATAAAAGAGTAAACAACTGCATGGGCTAATTTTGGTGTCAAGTGAGTCACAAATCACCCCCAGGTCAAATTCTGTCCTTGGTGACTGGCACGCAACCCTCGGGTAGGCCTGAGGCAAACCTGGTCATCCCACGTGGCTTATAATCTCCCTGATGTAGACACAGGGAGTGACCCAGCAGTGGTACATGCATAGCTTTCTTGTGGCCATGTCATTGGGGAGAAAGTCTCCATAAGAGAGATTTAGGACAGAGGAAAGGGAACAGAAATGAATGTATAAATTATGAGTCTGTCGACTCTGTTAAGAGCTCACAGTAGGATCTTTCAATAGAAATATCCTTAAGACAGGGTTTGGGCTCTTCAGGTGCCTTTGGACAACCCTACAGAAGCTCACCAGGGTTGAGAAACCACGCTATCTACAACATCAAGCCAGCAGCTCCCTCCTTGTTGTGAAATTCAGTCCCATCAACACGAGAGAATAGTGAGTCTTCCTCTTCTCTCCCCTTCGCCTTACTCTTTCTGGAAAGGGAGCCCATCTTAGAGCCTGTATTGACCCAGCTCCTGGCCTGGGATCTGCCAGGGAGGAAGGAGCAGAGATGTGCTGGCAGAAGGAAGGCTCAACATCAGTCATAGTTGGAGGCCACCGGTTCTAGGGGAGAGGGAAGAAGCCACGGCAGGGTGACCCACATGAAACAAGCAGGAAAGTGACCTCCTGAGTGTCCTGCCAAATTGGCCTGCGATGCTCCCTCCCAGTTGTTCTTCCCAGGGCTCTGCTTGGCCAAGTTGGCTCCCTTACTTCTTCCTCACTCACCGGTTTGTTCAGTCTTGACAATGACATTGTGTGTGGACTGAAACAAGTCACTGCTGCACTGACCTGAAGGACAGATGGGGAACGTCAGAGAGAGCACAGATGGGATCAAAACTTGGCACTTTAATAGAGACAAAGCTGGCCCTTTAAGGAGTGTCTAGCATCTTGTCCATGGTCACTCAGGTTTGCCTGTGGGAGGCTTCTCATCCAGCCTCAGCACACAAAAGCCTGGCACCATCCTTGACCCCAGAGAATCTGTAGTCCAGGGCACCCAGACGAGTGGGGTTCTTTGGTGACAGAAGGAAAGCGTCACATATGGCAAGCACAGAACGTCACAGATTGGGCTGGTTTCTCCGTTACTATTGATAGACATCTGCCTTCCTGATCTCGATTTCCTCATCTGTAAATTTAGGGGATCAAGCTGGTCACACATATGACCACTCTGATGCTGTCCCATACCTGAACTGGATGTGAGATGAAAGCAAAAATGTAGGAAAAACCACTTGAACATCACTTGATCTTGAGAAATTTGATCAAACCCACCTTGAATAGATCCAGTCCGAGATACATCTGACTAAAACACAATGAGTTTTCCTCATCACTTATATAAGTGATGGTCACCACATATCCTGTTCATTTACAACTCCTCTTGAGTGTGGTATATAAAAGCACAAATATGTGGGTGAGTCTAGAATGATTTTTCTCACCACAGAGATGATCAGTATTTCATATTTCTAACCGTCAAGGTTCCCATCTGTAAAATGGGTACACTATTTTGTCATAAGATCATTCAATGAATCAATTCACTCAGACTATCTAATATATAAGAAAACATATTGTCTACAGAAACACAAATAACAAAAACAAGTTGAGAAATATGACCAGTCAGCAGGCACTCAGAGGCAGGAGCAGCAAGACGAGCAAGTCATGGAAGGTCACAGGTGACCAATAACCTCCCAGGCCTCCCTGCCGCAGGCTTTAATCAGGGCAGAGTCTTAAAGGAGAGGACTTAATGGAAGGTAGTGAAGTAAATATTTTTAATTCTTCAAGTATAACTCTGTTATTTCTGAAGATTCCTGGGGTTATTTATAGAGCCTTGTTTGGTTTGATTCTTGTAAAAGAAACATGAGCAACCACTGACAGATGAATAGGAAGATGGGAGCCAGCTGTTAAATGAGCTCATCCAAAATGGCCACCGCAGCTGTCAGCGCTGCAGCAGACTTACCCTCCTCCTTCCCCTCCTGCCTCCCCTCCTCCCTGCCGCGGACAGCCATTGGTGCACAGCTCTGAAGGCCATGAAGGCCACATTTCCTGACCCCTCTGAACTTGCCCAAACATGGGTTCTGCTGAGCTATAAATGCCCTATTCAGGGTGGACTGGCCATTAAATATTCCTTGTTTCCAAGATTCAGGGAACTAGAACCTTGTAGCCACTTACAGGGCACGCTTATGCTAGTGACAGTGGCCATGTACAGGACAGGTTATCTGACCTCCCAGGTCTTGGAGTATGGGCTGTGTGTGTGTGTGTGTGTGTGTGTGTGTGTGTGTGTGTGTGTGTTTGTGGGAGGGGAGTGTAAGTATAAACTGTCACCATGGACGATTTGCAAGATGGCCTCCCAATGTGCTAGCTGAGACCTGACAAAAAGTCGCTGAGGTTTTAGAGCAATTATTCTAGAAATCACTGCAGAAACAGCCCATATGTGTGGACTATCCATTTTTAACTTTTTAAATTCTTTTTTTAAAGCTATGGACCTTTTAAAAAATCTACACACAAAAAGTTAGCCTTCCCTCTTCCCAATCACACAGACAAATTTCTCTTGTCTTCTTTCTTTTTTTTTTTTTATGTGTGTACGAGTGTACTGTCTACATGTAGGTTGGTGCACCCATGTCATGCAATGCTCTGGAGGTCAGAAGAGGGCTTCGGATTCCCCTGGAACTGGAATTACAGACGGTTCTTAGCCGCCATGTGGGTGCTGGGAATCGAACCCAGGTCCTCTGCAAGAGCAGTCGGCACTCTTAACCGCTGAGCCATCTCTCCAGCCCACTCTCTTGTCTTCTTAAATACTCTAACTCCCATTTTAAGAACCTGGGTCTAGGCTGGGCATGCTGGTACACTCCTGTAATCCTAGCATATGGGAGATTAAGGGAGGAGGGTTTTGGATTTAAGACTAGCTACATAACTACACAGGAAGACCCTGTCTCGAAAAATTTTTTTTAATTTTTTAAAAAAAAAACCTAAGTCTATAAGTTTTTTTTTTTCCTTTCATTTTAGTGCTAATGATCTTCAACAAGCAAATGATTGGGGATCACTCACAGAAAAGGTAAAGGAAAAGTTTGTCTAGCGATGGCAAGTATATGTGAATACCCAGCCTAGGCATATGCCTAGGCTGGGTATTCACATATTCCCTGAAAACAAATGTAGCCATAAGTAAAGAACTGAATTACATGAGTGTTTACGCATTAGACACACTACCACTGTAGACTCTGCTCCCATGCCCTCTTCTCCTCTCTACATCTCTGTCCTAGGAAATGGTACTGCGGAGGTGTCTCCCCCAGGAGAAGTGCAGGCAGCTGCAGAGGATCTCACCATTCCACTTGAGATGTTGTAGGCTGTTGTAGAACACCTGGCCCGCAGAGCCGGCCACCCGCGTGAACTCCTGCAGGCTCATGCCGCACAGGTGCTCCCCGCTGATGTCAAAATCCTGGAAAGGGATGCAGCTGGCATCCAGCTGGTGGGTGTCCAGAAGGTGCTGCAGCCACTCCCACACCTGGTACTTGGTCCAGTACTGAGGGTGGATCTCATGCCACTGGCCTCCAAAAAACCCGCCGGAAACTGCAAAATAGGACATTGTCGCCTGAGTGGCCGGGGCTTGTTCCTGAGCTTAGACTCAGACACAGAGGTTCTGCTTGATATAACGAGGAATACAAGCACAGCTCCCACCCTGTGGGCATCACCGTGCAGGCTAAGTAGGAAATGAGCTCTGGGTAGCAGGCTTCTAACATGGGGCAGGGTTGCCCAATCCTGGCAAGGCAGCTTCGTGTTCTTCCTAGCAAGTCATTCATCCCTGACTACTGGATAAACCTGGGGACCCAAAGTGCCCTGAGCTCACTCCCCACACCACCCCCAAAGAACCAGGAAAGTGAATGTATTGCTGTGGTCTCAGCAGCTTCCTCGCTGATTATCCAAAGACAGTCGCCCCTTGCTATCCATGGGGAAGTGGTCCAGAACCCCTCATGGATACCAAATCCTCACTCTTATACATGCTACATAAAATGCCACACTTACATATAACCTGCACATCTTCCCAGATATTTTAAATGATCTCTAGAGTACCTGGAATCCCTACTAAAACTGTTATGTACATAGTTCATGCTGGATTATTTAGGAAATGATAACAAGAAAGAACTCTGTATTTGCTCAGTAAAGAAGAATTTTTCTTTCTTTTGTGTATATGTGGTGTATGTGTGCGTGCACATGTATGTGAGTGGATGTGTAGAAGCCAGAGGTTAACGTGTGCTGTCTTCCTCCGTTCTCCGCAGCCTATTTTTTGAGACAAGTTCTCATCACTGAACCAGGAGCTCACAGATTGGGCTAGACTGGCTGGTGGTGAACTCCAGGAATCTACCTGTCTCTGTTCCACCAGAGCTAGGGGAACGGATGGACATGAGCTATTGAAGAATGCTTTTATGTGGGTCCTGGGGTCTGAACTCGGATCCTTGTGTTGGCACAGCAAGCCTTTTACCCATGGAGCCATCTCTCTGGCACCCAGGTGCATTTTTTTTAAAACTAGAGTTGCACAATCTCGAGACACAGAGAGCTGACCATAGTTCTCTCTCCCACCCATCTCTTTTACACACAGACACACATAGACACACACACACACACACACACACACACACCCTCATTCAATCACTTCAAATGAAGACCATTTTCAACCAAAGATGAGGCCTGAAATTAAGCTTCCTTTCTCTCTAATGACCCTGCTGCTCCCTAAAATAACACAGACTATTCACCTGCAAACTGTGCTGATGTCTTATTACCACTGACTGGTGATTATAATTGCTCCAGTATCACTTCCCACACAGCTTCCTTCAATAAGTCTCCATTATCCACTGAAATTAGACATAAAACTGGCAACCCCGGCCTCAAAGCACTTTGCTAACTCCTTTTGAAGTGACCTGTGTCTTCTGGTTTTTTATTTGTTTTCTGTGCAATTCTTCCAGGCTCATTTGCATTCTACCATTTACTGATGTTGAATTCCTACCACTCTTCAAATGCAGAGCAATCACAAACCCACCACTGCTTCCTCCAACTTACTTTGAGGGCTGAATCTCCAGTGGGAAATGTAGAGTTTCTAACAGTGGCACCTGCCATATTTTGCTTCTCTTTATAGATTGATAAGGTCTAGGTTATTCTCCTTTGTCAATTATATGTTTGCTGGGCATGGTGGTGCACGTCTTTAATACCAGCACTCAGGAGGCAGAGGCAGACAGATCTTTGTGAGTTCAAGGCCAGTCTGGTCTACATAGCGAGTTCCAGGATAGCTGGGGTTACAGGGAGACCCTGTCTCAAAAAGGCCAATATAGGTCATGGATGCAGTCTTATTCATTTTCACATAGCCTTTATTAAAACTACTTTGAAGACCTTGTCAGAGGCTCACTTCATGTTCAATATGATTCCACTTTGGCTGAAGAACAAATAATGCAGAAATATAGTACTGTGAGGTATGTTCTGAATTATTCAGCTACCAGTTAAGTGAAGAGTATTTCAGTGTACAAATATTGCCAAAGTGATTGTGTGCTAGCTGTTGATGTGTGACTCTCTTGCTCATGCTTACTTAAGCAAGCATCGCATCCTGGTGTGGTGGTCATGCCTTTAATCCCAGCACTCAGGAGGCAGAGGCAGGAGGATCTCTGTGAGTTCAAGGCCAATCAGGTCTACAGAGTGAGCTCCAGGTCAGCTGGGGCTACAGAGAAACCCTGTCTCAAAAAGAAAAAAGAAAGAAGAAAAGAAAGAAAGAGAAAGAATCACATAGTTGGCCCAAAGACCTGGGGCAAGCCAGCCTCTGGGACCGTATTACAGGACAGGGAAACTTCACAGTCTTTCAAAAACAGAGATAGGGGAAGAGCTCTCTGCAGGGAGCCATGGAGCAGACACTTGGCATCCCAGCAATCTAAAGCAGGGGAAATGTAACCGAATGGGAGACAAACTCAAGCTATGTCCCGTTGCTGCGTGACTTTTCCTGAGACAACATGAACAAATGTCTAGGGCACCAACAACAGACCAAAGAAACAATACCACCAACTCTAGCTTGGTGAACCATTGAGTGGAGTGTGAGGTGTTACTTATAAGAATATGGGTGACTCCAAACAGTTGTACCACCAAGGAAGAATCTCCTCCAACCCACCCATGAGTTCTCTTGTGTTTCAATATCTCCAGGGAGGGATGGGGTCCTGATTAAGCTCCCCGTCTCATGAGGGTCTCCTTTAAGTAATCAGAGTGCCACGTCCAGAAAATAGCAGCATTCTACAGCAACCACGGAAGAAATATATTTAGAAGGAAACTACGCCTAACGGCTCTGTCAAAGGCATGCTAGCTCAGTACTTAAAACTTCAGTGTTACTATAATCACTAGGGCTTAAGGCTCAAATGCAGATTCTGATCCCGTAGGTCCGAATGTCTGTGTTCCTAGCAAGCTTCACCATGGTGACGCTGCTGCTGGACTGTGGAGTAAAAGAGAGATTCAAGGCTCCATTCCCATAATGCTGATGTCCTAAACGTCCACACTCCCAGAGAAGTGGGTGGCTCTTACCCTTCAGAATCCATCCTTTGTTTCTAGACCTCAGACGCAATAAGAACAGGAGATCAAGATCATTTAGAGCTTAAAAGTCACTGTCGTTGACATCTGTCACTCACAGGATGAGCTTTATTGAGAAAGAAATACAGCCTAGAGCTTCCTCCTGTAGGGGAAGCCCAGAGGGGGGGTCGGGGGGTAAGGACTGGAAAAATATAGTCCGAAAATTTAGATCTATAGAAACATTCCCTAGTACAAGGCTCATACTGGAGGTGTCCATGCCTTTATTATTATTATTATTATTATTATTATTATTATTATTATTATATCTCACATATACAACTGTTTAAGGATCAGGAGTCATTTTTATTTTAATCTCACATGTCTGATTGCTTTCTCTTAAAATAATTGTATTGCTTTAACAGTGCAGCTCTGGGTTTGCCAGGAAGAGGCAGCAATTTTTCAACAGCCCAGTGCCAGGCTTGGCATCCTCTTTCCTGCATACTTAATGTGAAGCCAATTAAAGGCAGTTTCTGATATTCTGTTCAAATTTGGGAGAGGAGAGTCAGAGACTCGCCTGAAGTGAGCTGCGGGGAGATGTCTCCACTGGCAGAGAACCCATTGGATTTTCTTGTTTCAGAGAAACACTGAAACCCAGGGTGTTCTGTTCTCTGTCACTCAACTGACTCCCCCTCCCCTTCAGTCTTGATAAAAGCAGCGTCTTCTTTGGAGGCTCTTCAGCTGAAGAAACAAAAGTGGTATCCCACCTCTACTCTCTCCTATGTCTATTGCTTCAGTTTTCTCCAAAGCAAATAGTAGAAAGGATGTTTGGGGGATGCCAAGATGTCCTGCTCTCTTTGGGAGCCTCTTTCTAGGTCCCCATAGCAAGTCCAAGACCTGCCATAGAATATGTACCTGTCCAGAAAGGCCAGCAGTTTGCAGAGACAAGTAATCTAATATAGGAAGGCCACCTGTTCCTGCTTCCTGCCACGCCTGGCTGGGACTCCAAATTCAAAGAGTTGGAGTGCCACGTGGATCTGTCACTTCAGGAAGAATATCAACCTCCCCTCACCCTCCACGGCTGCCTCTCACACTCTCCTAACAGGACACATCCATGTGTTAAGGTTAACAAGAGGAGCAGAGTCTCCGGTGGAGACATCAGCAGCAGGTGAGAGCTTCTCAGAGCCCCGGCACTTCTTCAAACCCAGCGCTGTTGAATAGCCAGCAGCCTGGCTGAGTTGAATGCTTTCACACTGAGCTGTGGGCCTCTCATTCAGCTTTGGCTGTAAGCCACAAGCTAGATCACTGAACTTTACCTACAAGCCACCAGGTCCTCTCACTTTGAGTCTGAACAGTCTAGAGTAAAGCACTGAAAGACAGGTCCTGGTCCTCTGACTACTTTCTTTCCCTTTTACAAGGAAGTGCTGGTGTGTGTGTGTGTGTGTGTGTGTGTGTGTGTGTGTGTGTGTGTGTGAGAGAGAGAGAGAGAGAGAGAGAGAGAGAGAGAGAGAGATTTGGATTTGTCATCTGTTGAATACATTCTGTATTCTTCAAGCTTCAAGATGGGAAGGGACTTCAACCAAGGGAGGATGCAGGTGTGGGCAGTGCCGCCCACAGTCGCAAGGCCCTTACCATTGCACGTGGGGTAGCTGTCCGTCCAGGCTGGCTGCTGGTGAAGGAGGTTGTTGCCTGGGTTGAGATTCATTACACCACTTCCTTCCAGAATCATGATCTGCAAAGGATCAAACAGCCCATTCAATTGGCACCTTTTAAACAAGCATCACTAGAGAGTACAGATCATGGAGTTAATTGAGGGGGAAAAAAGGAAAGAAGGAAGGAGACAGAGAGAGAGAGAGAAAGGAACATGTCCTTCCACCCATCGCCACAGCCCTTTTGGTAAAAACAAAACTCACGGCAATTAAAATTTTTCAGGTTCAATTTTCATATGCATGAGGCAAGTTTTTACAGCCACCCATTCATGAATGAATAATCTCTGATCAGAATCGAAGCAGGGAGGAAAATGCAATACTTGCTCCCAGGGCAAGTCTGGCCAGCATCCAGGTTTTTCACAAAAGTGAAAATGCAAGAGATTTCATTCAAAGTGAAATTTCAGTTGATAGAACTTCAAACCCAGCACCTATGTGAGAATTCAGCTGAAATCAGACACTTGTGAATCACCAACACAAGTGCCCCCCACCGGAAGACCCCAGAAGGGTCTGCTGCTCAGTGCTGATACTTTCTTGGGATGGACAGGTCATGTAGGGCTATGAGGTCTCCATCATAGTTCAGAGTACTCCTTACATCTTTTTAAGGCTATGGAGTAAGATTAGGAATCAATCTATATCAGACACTTCCTCTTTAGGGTAAAGAAAATTATGTTTTCACTTTCTTATGAAAAGTTAAGGCTAGTTTTTCTTCTGCCAAAGACCTGGAGAATTCCATAGGCTTTGAAACCACCCACAAGATAACTTCCTTGAGTTCTTAGTTATGGGATTCAGGCTAGCCTTCATCTGTAGCCTGTAACTTTAGGAAAAAACAATATAAAACTTTTACACCTCGGGAAAATTCCCTAGCATTTATGATATGCCTGCCCCCAAGCTGGATGCCCTCCACACTGCAGACAGGGCCCAGCACAAGGGATATATTCAATCACTCACAGGGAGGGCAGGGTTTTTCTAGCAGCTCAGTGAGCATTACTCAGAGGCTGTAAAAGTCACTCACAATAAAATATTGAGGTGTGGATAGCCACATCGTGAAATTTGTTTCTGCCTATTTAGGGGAAATTTTGCATCCTCGGGTGTCATCCATGTCCACAGACTGGAATGGTCCCCTCAGAGTAATCCCATCCTTCACACACACACACACACACACACACACACACACACGCACGCACACTCACACTCATCCCTAATGAGGCTTCGGCTTCTCTGGTTCTAAGAACCTGAGGGAGAGGGAGGGGATCCTGGGAAAGTATATAGCATATTCATTAATTCAACAAATATTTATCAGCCTGATGAAGAGCTGGGCTCTGTTATAGGAACTGGGAACAGAGCAGTGATTAGGGGTTAAACTGGACTAGACACCATTCGTGATGGTTCTTGGCATTGCCACCACTCTCAATTGGTAAACAATTAGGACCCGGCACAAGTGGAAAGTGAAGAAAGACAGGGCAGAAATGACAGAGAAGCCATTTCTGGGAGGGAGCATGAGAGAGCTAGAGTCTCTGTCCCGATACCTGAATCACAACTTTGAGGCCAGGAGAGTAGGTCCCTCCATGTTCTCCCACATGCTAGCTATAGTACGTGCTAGCTCATACAGGCAATGAAACCTCTCGGAACCCCATGTTGCTCCTATGTAGAATGTAAATGAATACATCTAGCCTGGACACTGGTTAGAGATCAAACAAGTTTCTATATTTTGAGCACTTGCCACAAAGTAGGTCATGATGAAATAAAACAGGCATGCAGAAAGTCACCATCTCTCTCAGTACCCAGAACGCAAACAATCTTGGGCCTCCAATTCTTAATCCGAAAACTTAAAGGTAACACTGATTTTTAAGTTCCCATCTAGAAATCTCTTTCATCCTCACCTTCAGAGAAGGAAAATCACCCCAGGTCAAACCTTTCTTTCTTTCATACAGTAATGAAGCATTTTCCCAACCTAGCTTTTTTATTTTATTTTATTTTATTTATTTTTGTATGTGTATGAATGTACTGTCTGCATGTAGGTTTGTGCACCCGTGTTGTGAAATGCCGCAGAGGTCAGAAGAGGGCGTCAGATTCCCCTGGAACTGGAGTTAAGGATGGTTCTCAGCCGCCATGTGGGTGCTGGGGATCGAACCCGGGTCCTCTGCAAGAGCAGTCAGCGCTCTTAACCACTGAGCCATCTCTCCAGCCCCCCAACCTAGCTTTCTATAGCAATTGTCCTAAGCTGAGAAATCAGTCTGGGGACTTCAAGGCAAAAGAAAATCCAGAAGGTGGCTGGGAAGGACAGGGCCCTGCCCGGCTCTTGTTTGCTCAAGGCTGGGCTTCTTCCTTGCCAGCATTTGCTCAACCACAAGCAGTGGAAAGGTTACTGTTTAACCCTGAGAGGCCTGAAGCTCAGAGCCCAGCCCTGGTGGAGGGATCAGCCCAGCAGGCTCACAGGACAGGCAGGAAAGACTTTCTGCCTATTGGTTCCAAGGACTGGCCTGCAAGGCTGCTTCTAAGTGGCCAGGTTGGTAGGATCCAGGTGTGTTAGGCCCAGTAAGACCCTCCCCTCGCCGGGTCGGGGAGTTTGTTTCCTGCTTCTTAAGAGAAGGCAGGTGGTGTAGGGGCTAGCCCCCATCCTTCTGAGTTGAGCAAGAGACAGAAGCCCTAGTCTCCCTGCACACTGAAGATGACCCTGATCTCTGCATCTAACTGGCCCCAAACTTCCTGATCCTCACTTTCCCCAGATGAAAAATGGGCATATCCTCAAACTCAAAGCCTTAGAAAAATCATCTAAAGACTATGTCAAGAGCTTAATAGGTAATAAGATTTTTTGGTTTATTTTGGTTTTTGAGGATCTTCCTATAACCCCAGCTGACCTGGAACTTGCTATGTAGTCCAAGGTAGTCTCAATCCCAGAAAGTCACCTGCGTCTGCCTCCTGAGTGCTGGGATTGTGTCTCATCATGCCTGGCCCAAGAAGAACCTTTTTAAAAAGAATTTGGTAAGTATCTTGGGCCAGTTCTTAGCTTGTGGCCAAGCCCCTTGCCTTGGGGCAGGTGTGGTTTCTCAACATAACTTCCTGGAAGCTTCCAGAACTATTCCCAACTCATAGAGAAGCCTTTAGGACTGCAGGGTCTCAGATGGCCTGTCACTTCCTACTCTGCCCGCCTCCCAAGCCCTGCTCCCTGCTGGCTCCCCCTTTTCAGGGGAAAGCAGCCAGCAAGCATAGCGAGGGGCCCTTTTTACAGGGCCCATTAAATGGTTACCACTCATAAAAGAGTTTATGTGGCTTAACCCTTAGTGAGTCAGAGTTCATTGGAGCTCCCCCAGGCTTGTGAGCAGGGATGGTCCGGGACCCTGAAGGAAGCTACCGGGAGCTACGGGAAGGCATTTTGGGTGGACTAGGCTAGCCAAGGCTTCTTGGCAAAGTCCTTCCCTCTCCCAGGCTCGGTCTTTCAAATATAAAATGCAGACATTTGTCATCCAACAGCCTCTCAGGACGGTTGAGGAGATCAAATGAGATAATGGATAATAAATGTGCCTTGAGAGCTATAAAAAAGCCCTATTATAGCCAACGTACCCACACCCCCGTATGCTAATACAGACTTTCCATGGTATATATGATTACTTTATGGGGTATAAAAAGCTACCCTTTTAATTTAAAAAGACAAGGATTACTTGGTCCTATGTTTTCATCTCCCTACTTTATCTTTGGCATAGCATTCCTTTAAAAAATAGTATCAAGTATGTGAAGTGGAGCAGTGTGCAGGGCCCCATCTAGGCTCCAGGCTCCATCTTTCAGCCATGTCACCTTAGCTCCGTTTCTGTTTCTGGGCCTCAATTTCTTCATGGGTCTAAACAGGAGATGTTGAGGAGGAGAGGAGGGAAGCAAGGTTCTCTGATTCATTCTGAGCCTAAGAGCTGTTCTGAAGGATAAATAATATAATAAATTCAGAACTGCCTAGCTCAGTACACACACTTATGCATTCACACAATTTTTTTTTTTTTTTTTTTGGCTATTTTCGGAGACAGGGTCTCCCTGTAGCCCCAGCTGTCCTGGAACTCACTCTGTAGACCAGGCTGGCCTTGAACTCACAAAGATCCACCTGCCTCTGCCTCCCGAGGGCTAGGATTAGTCTTTTCTTTCCTCTCTTTTTATATAGCAACTGTGAAGGTATTGTTGCAACACATTTCACCTCTTCTGGGACTGGGGCCACACATCAGAGGCTAAAAAAGAAGCATTGTCAGCCAGGCCACGGTGGCACACGCCTTTAATCCCAGTACTTGGGAGGCAAAGGCAGGCAGATCTCTGTGAGTTCAAGGCCAGCCTGGTGTACAGAGCGAGCTCCAAGCTAGCTGGGACTAAAGGGAGACCCTGTCTCAAAATAACAACAACAAAAAAGCATTGTATACCATATGTCCAAAACAGGCTAGGAAGAGGACACATTGGTCTCGAACCTCAGCTCACAGGGAGCTCTGATAGGGCTGGGAGCAGAGAGGGAAGTAGAGCCTCAGAGTGCCAGGCAGTGGCTGACAGCAGAGCTTTTCAACAGCCCACAACTGAAACTTAGGACTAAATAATTCTTTTTTAATTTTTTTAAATTAACACCTGAGATTTGTACATGTTTTGAAAGGCACGGTATAATAATCCACACATCTATAAAGTGTATAATTAGTATTTCATCTTTTCAAACATTAATACCTTCAAACTCCTCTCTTCTAGTCATCGTGAAATACACAGGAAATTGTTGCAGACAGTAGTTACATTGTTATTCCTTAAAACACTAGAACTGGGCTGGACAGATGGCTCAGCATATAAGAGCACTGACCACTCTTACAGAGGACCCAAGTTCAATTCCCAGCACCCACATGGTAGCTAAGCACTGTCTTAGGCTGGGCATGGTGGTGCATGCCTTTAATCCCAGCACTAGGGAGGCAGAGGAGGATCTCTGAGTTCAAAGCCAGCCTGGTCTACAGAGCAAGCTCCTGGCCAGCTGGGACTAAAGGGAGACACTATCTCAAAAAAAAAAAAAAAAAAAAAAAACTAGAACTAATTCTTTTTTTTTTGGTCTTTTTGAGACAAGGTCTCCCTTTAGTCTCAGCTGGCCTGGAGCTCACTTTGTAGACTAGGCTGGCCTTGAACTCACAGAGATCCACCTGCCTCTGCCTCCCAAGTGCTAGGATTAAAGGCGTGCACCACCATGCCTGCCTTAATTCTTCTTATCTAATTGTATTTCAACACTATTACCCACCTTTTCATACCTGCTCTTCTCTCTACTTTCCCAGCTTTCCCCTCTCTACTTTCCACTCTTTTCCCTTCTTTCATGACATTAATGATTTAACCTTTCATAAAGGACTGGGGGCATCAAGTGTTTGTCTTTCTATACCTGGCTTATCGCTCAACCGGATGCCCTCCAGTTTCATCTCATTGCCACAAAGAACAGGACTTCACTCATTTTATGGGTAACTAATATTCCATAGTGTGTGTATGTGCTTTATTTTCTTTGCCAATTCTATGGACCTTTTGGTTGGTTCCACATCTTGGAAAAGTGAAAGCTGTAATAGTACAAGCAGAGTTAGAGAGTTCTTCACTGTGGGAATGTTGGGGGTGTCTTACACAGGGAGGGTGTTCAGCAGCATCGATGGCCCCTAGGTACTAGATGCCAAATGTCAGTATCTACTGCCCCCCCACACCCATGTATCTCCTAGAGCAAAATCACCAATGAGAATGCTGCCTGTGGAGACAAGATCAGGGACTGTGATCCTGTGGGCATAGTAACCTTGGGCTGTGTCTCAGTCTTTCTAAGCTGCTATTTCCTCTCCTGGGAAGCAGACAGCATCTGAGGATTAAACACACCAAGGACTGGTGAACATACACCACAGCGCCAGGCACACACAGAGCCATTGCCTAACCAGTGGTTTAGGAAATGAACTTAGTATCAGAGCCATCTCCATCTGTTCCTGGGTGGTATTTATTCTGGAGATAGAGTACAAATTATGACTTGTACTATTAAAAAACTATGTCATAATAAACTATATTTTATTTCAGATTAAAGAGTGAAAGGAAATATGGATCATGCAGATTTTTTAACACACACCTTGTTCATAGGTAAAAACAAATGGAAGGAAGGGTATTTGGCTCAGTGCCCTCATTGATGCTCCAGATTTTCCCATTTAGCCAAAGCATCACTCCTTTGTGTAGAAGGTCATAAGCATAACAGTTTGGGGAATAGAAGTCTGTACTTTATTTAAGAAAGAGGGACTAAGTTCTAGGACAGCTGGGGCTACAGGGAGACCCTGTCTCGAAAAGACCAAAAAAAAAAGAAAGAGGGACTAGCCATGCTACCCGAGAGAATAAAGTTCAGACAAGCTCATCATGCTAGGTGTCCTGTTGGGACCCACTGGACAGTCAGCAGCAACTCCCCTACAAGTGATGAGCCATCAGCTCCCCTGAAAATCATGGGCCACTAGGGATTGGCCAACTCAGAACTTACTTTTGCCCCAATCTTATCTTGACAGGAAAGATAGGCCCCTGTGTCCCTCAGTGTCTTAACAGGTGATTTAAGGTAAACAGCACAGCCCTTGAGGTGCTCATGGAAGGGGCTGCTTCTAGGATAACAGTGCTATCCTGGGACCACCCTGCTTCAGTGCCATCCTCAGTGACTCTCTTCTTTTTTTTTTTTTTTTTTTATTTATTTTTGTATGTGTATGAATGTATTGTCTGCATGCAGGTCTGTGCACCCGTGTCGTGCAATGCCGCGGAGGTCAGAAGAGGGTCTCGGATTCCCCTGGAACTGGAGTTCTCCTGGAATTGGAGTTACAGACGGTTCTTAGCCGCCATGTGGGTGCTGGGGATCGAACCCGGGTCCTCTGCAAGAGCGTCGGTGCTCCTAACCGCTAGGCCATCTCTCAGTGACTCTCTTCTCACCCAAACGTGTGCCCACCCAGCTGTCATACACAAGCTGACTACACAGAACAGAGGGAGAGAGGAAGAACGAAATACTTGACCTGACTTTAAAACTTAAGAGGCTCTGGACTGGAGATGGCTTAGCGGTAAGAGCACCAATTGCTCTTGCAGAGGACCTAGGTTTGATTCTCAGCACCCACATGGTGGCTAACAACCATCCATACCTCCAGTTCCAGTGGAATCCAATCCCTTCTTCTGGCTCCGCAGGCATTCCATTATACAGGTGTACTAACACACATGCAGACAGTTCATATACATGGAATAAAATAAAATATTTTTTTAATTTAAGAGTCTCAGATTTTGGCTGCAATTGGGGTTGGGGGAGTTCACATGGGAGAAGGAAAGATCTAGCCACAGAGACAGAATCTTTTCTTGCTGGCTCTGAGCTTGAAGGACACATTCAAGGCTATCAGGAGATTCCAACTCAGCCCAAGTAGCCATATCTCAAGGACAACTCTTCAGAGTGTGAGGGTCATGACATAGACTGGAGGAGGGATTGGGACTTTGGTGGCAGTAAGGAGTATGGGGAAGTTATCCATTCTTTACAGCCTCAGTTTCCCCATATGTGAAGTGTGGGATTGATAGGGTAAATGGGGCTGCTTGGAGAGGACACGGCATCTGACATGTGGCTGCTGTCAAGCCTTCATTAGGTCTTAGGATGGGATCTGCCCATGACTCTCTTTAAGCTGTATTGGCTGGCTTTAGGGACATTCTTGGGGCAGAGATAGACTCCTCGGAGTCAGGAGAGTATCACAGTCTGGGAGCCCTGGGCTCTCGAGTCAGGTGGGCATGCTTTAAATGCTGGCTTCTCCAATTTACTAATGGGGTGAGTTTAGACAAGTTATTAATTTATCCAGCCTCGATTTCCTCATTTGTAATAAAGGTATGTTATGAAAAGCATTGCTACAAGTCAAGATGGAGTGACAACAGATACATCCTTCAAAAAGTTCCAGACACATAGTGAGTAGTTGGTAACTGTTAGTGGGCTTTTGTAAGAATAGTAGTCATCATTATGTTCTTGAACCTCCAAGGAGAAAATTTAGAACTGGTTTACTTCATGGAAACTCTCAGATCTCTGTCATATATGCAGAGTTCTCCAATCCCCGTGGTCTAGTGCAGCCAAGCCTTGAATCAGTTCTCCTGCTTCCTGTGCCCCATCTGGGCGCTACTGAGTTGGCTCCACCATTGCAGCTGAGCTGTCGACAACCAGCCTGTTCACAGAAGTCATGTTATTCCCCTCTGGACACAGGTCTTGCTCAAAGGACTGAGAGCCATCTCCCCTTCTCCCTTGCTCCCCTACCTCTCCCCAGCAACAGTATGCCTGAAGCTGTCAAATACTGTGCAAGGCTCTGTATCCCCAAGATCTGCGTGACCACGGGCTTTGCATTCCTGTACTCCATGGCTGTTGTGCTGGGGCAGTAGATAGGGAAAGCAGCATGCCTGCCTTAGAGTGTGCTCACAGGCTTCTCTGCCCTATAGGATCCCTTGACACGGGGAGTGCTTGATGTTCACAAAGATCAGGTTCTGGAATTAGAGTGTACAGGGACAGGAAACCAAGGGAAAGAGACACTTCTGGGATTCTGACAAGGTAATAAAGCCCTACATCTCGAACCCAGGAAGAGACAAACACAGCCTTGCTTGGACTTGCTCAGCTGCAAGCAGCCTTTGCTCAGAGGTGGGGCTCCTGACAAGGACTAAATGCAGTAATAATGATAATCTTGTCATACTGTAGTAACTGAAGCTTTAGAGAGTACTTCAGTTGTCCTGGCTCTGTGCGAAATAGGCTTAAACACTTTATCTCAGTTGATGCTCCCTACAGCTCCACGAGGCATTAGGTCATTACCAGGTGGCCTACTGAGGCTCAGAGAAGTTAGGCAACTTGTTCAAGGTCACAAGGCTTAGCAGGATCAGAGCCAGATGAAAACTCAAACTCAGACAGTCTAACAACAGTCCCTGTGAACTTTGCAACTCTCTTCTGAGAAGAGGGTGTTTATCAGAGACAAGAGCTTCCCTCCATTCCTTCATACCCACAGCCCCATTCCATATATGGTCACAGCATCTCCTGCACCACTGAGCTGCCTCTTAGCTTTATCAGGCTTATATACAAGTACATATACATACATATACAAACACATGCATACGTAAAAACACATGCATACATAGCTATATGATATAAACGGTCCCCTGGTAACTCCACAAAGTTATTTACAACTTAGTATTTGGGCACTAAGTTGGCCCAGAGTTACTATAGGTGCTGTACCTAAATTAGACCCTGGGCCGAAGGACATAGTCTAGTTCTGCTGCTGTGTCACAGGTCTTCAGCAGGGTTGGTGCCTATGTTGCCTGACTGCAGCCTCAGGGGAGTAAGAGTCAAGACCACAGTGTGCCTCCCACCCCAGGTCCCTTCTTTATTCAACCACACTCTCCCCCACACTGCCACAGGACACATTTACTTCTCAAGCCAGGAGAGCAATTAGGCCTTTTAAATAATGACTTAAGCATGACACCAACTGCCAGACCATTCTTAGTCCTTAATCAAAGTTGCTAGCAGGTAAATTCACAGCATTTGCTCCAAGAATGTCGCAACAGCTTACTGACTTCCTGTTTCAATATGACTGTTCTCTCAAATGACTACTCCCAAGTAGGAGAAAAGAAAATTCACGTTCATGGGGAATGTCACTGAATAGAATATAGACAATAATTTTTGTTTTTACAAATATATGGAAATGTGAATCAAGCTTGGGGAATGTATTTGATCCTCTTGGAATTACGTCACAGGTAATGTCATACCTTCGTAATGTGTTTTGAAACAGACATTTCATGTTCCCAGGTGCAACATCTGAAGTATTATTCTTGAGACTTCAAGCATTTTCCTGACTAATAATATAATATGGGGAGGGCGAGGCTGGCTCTATGGTAGATACACCTTGTTGACTGTAAGCCATTGAGAAATAGACATATCATGCTGATCTTTATCATCGTTGGTGCCAGACCCAGACAAGATGGCACATACTGACAGTGGCAGGCACCAGAATTGATCAAAACACAAGATTGCCTTCAGTCACCCATAAGACCTCTGTCAATCCTATTCAGCTATGACAAGCTAGGACAAGATTTGAATCTCAAAAGGTCACAGAGCCTTTTTTAAACTGCCGTAGAAGTAATAGCTCCATCCTTCAACCAAAAATGTGCTCATGCTTCTGGTTCAGCACTTCTGTTCTATGACCCCAGTCCCTCTAAGGACCAGCTGCTGATTCTTAGAGATCGATGGACCTCACTAAGAAAGCTCTGCACTCATGTGAGTTTATAATTTAAGAAGAACTTTGTAGCAGAGACAGATTGTCAGAACTAAGTGTCCCTATTTCTGACAGGAGAACTGAGAGACTGAAAGTCTGCTCTCTTACTTGAGTTGGATGCTGTCTTGATGTCCTCCCTCAGTCCTCCATTAGGACAAGAAAGGCCCTGCCATCCCTCCCCAGTAGCACATAAAGGAGGAACTATGGTCTGTCATATTCTACGTGGGTCATTTCTAAGAATTCACCATTTTCCTTACCTACTCTGAACCTCAAAATCTGTCTCTTCATTATGTCCCTCTCTGGACTTTAAACTCCAACCACCATAAGATAAAGAAGACAGCAAAAACCTAGGCCTCATGTTTATTATAGCCAGGGGTACCTTTACAGATAAGACTAGAGCACTCTAGATGGGTCTTAAAACAATGTTTAGTTTTTGACTAGGCTTGGAGAAGCTGTGAAGGAGTATCTCAAGTGTGACACACCACAGTATCCTCACCATTCAAGGAGAGGGTTAGACTTAAAATGCACGGGATCCTGCCCAGACGTCTAAATCAGAATCTATCTCTATGAACTTCTTTCTGAATCCCTGTGCATATTCACAGTTGAGACTTTCTGTCTATAAACTCTTTCACTTGCTCTTACCTCAAACTCCCACCACCAGGTGACTCACCCGTAGAGAAATCAGCCTTGAAGGAAATATCCATAAATGTAAAAAATAAATAAATAAAAACCTTGGGAAGTCAGGGACAAAGGATTTCATTGGGAGAATTCAAGCTCCAATCTGTGGAGAACCTATTGCTGTATTGTTTGCCAACTTAATATAGAAGGGCTCCTGATTCTCAGAAACCCCCAAATTACCATGTTCAGCAGTGTTAGCTACGGATGAGTGTGTATTTCTGAAGGCTGAACAAATACTCTGCTCTCAGAACCAAGCATTTTCAGAGGGTCCTGATGACAGTTTTATTTAAGAGAATCCTCTGACTGGCCACGTCCACTTTAAAAAAAATTACTTGGGTGTCAGGTCACCATATCCTCCCCACACACCTGACCAAAATGGATGATTTAGCCATCAGAGGGGGAGAAACTATCTCTGAGAAATGCTTGTTCAGCTATTACAAATATTTATTGGTCCCCTCCAATTAACATATAAATAGTTATCTAGTGACAACTAGATCTTGCTAGGTGCTAGGGACACCCCCCACCGTAGTGAACAAAACACAGATGCTGTCCTACCCTGATGGGTTATCAGCCAGGACACACTTCCAAAATAATAGCAGCTCTTGCTAAAGTCATGTGAGCTCATACACCTCCCGCAGAATGGAATGAGAACAGAGCAGAGACGGCCAGGCCACCCTCTCTGGTATCTGAGAAGAACCAACCACGGAGAGAATTCCAGCAGGTTTAAAGTCACGACTGATCCTCCTCTCTCCAGCAACCCCATGCCCTTGCCCTTGTAGAAAACCCTCACTAATACATGGAGTTGGCAGACAGGATAATGCCTCTGAGTTTCAGAAAGCAACCTCCGCCAAAATCAATCTCCACTCCAGGCAGAATAAAGCAGTTGGTTGTCTGCATGGCTGAAAGTCTCTTCCCTAAGACAATGGCCTGTTTATGTGTCAGAGGGTTAAGAGTCCGTTGTTAACATAAAACCCACCGTAAACAGAGCTGTTAATTCGGTTGTTGGCAGGGGCTTCTGTTATCTTCTGAATACCTCCCAGAGGGGGTAAACCCTGCCTCCTCATTTGAGTTGGCAGCAGGATTATTTTTTTGCACCTGTTGCTCTACTCCGATAACAATGCAGTTAAGCATTGATTTGTTGAAAAATAAACAGAAAAAAAGCAAAGAAAGGCATCTGCCCAGACAGCCTGAGCTGGTTTGACTCAGCCTTCATGCCAATTTATTTTTCCTATAAAAACCAAAGAAAATCCTGTACTTTCAGTTTTGATGCTATCCAACTACTCCCTCAGAAGAAATGGAAGTATCAAATAGGCCAGCAGGAGCTGGCAGGTCCCAGAAGCCAGAAGGCCTTGTACTTTTCCATTGGCTGGTTTGCAAGGGCACTGAGGGGTGTCCAAGGTCTGCATAGTGGTATGGCCAGCCTCCAGCCAGCCTGTGTTTGGGTCAGGAATCAGATGAGAAAAGGGGCTCCTGGGAGGTAATCCAAACCCAAACCACACTCCTCAAATGTTTGACTTCTGAAGTCAGGATGTTCAGGGAGGACGTGTACTCTGTAGGTTCCCTCCTAAAGTGGAGACTTAAGAACATGCCCCCTGCCCCCCGCCCCAAGCCTCAATCCAGCCTCTCCCACAGATGCCTAACATCTGACCTGGGTGAAGAGGCCAATTTGAAAAGCCCTGTACCATAGCTTTCCTATCTCAAAAATGAGGCTAGCTGGACCTACCTCAAAACCAGGCCATGTAGACTCACTCATGTTCTTCCAAGGGCTTTGAAGTCCCAGGTCCCAAGTGGATAGGACCTGAGAGGTTCTGAGGTGTGATTTCTGCCCTAATCCAAGCACCATGGTGCTCTCATTAGTTTGCCAATATCACATGATGAGCTAAACCCCAAAAGGCTTACAAAGTCCTAAACGAATCATTCAAATAGAGATGATGAACAACACCAATTAGTCAATGGCATCATCACCCAGCCTTCAACACACAGTCAGAGGAAGTGCCTTAACATTTCTTTCCAAGAAGGAGCAGATCATATAGTCATAGGCAGCATCTTCCTCGGCTGTCTCTGGATCTCCTGACCAGCCCTTCACCACCAGAGGCTTAAAGGGGCACTAGAACAGTAGGGAAGGGCTGTGAAACAGAGCTTGTGGCTTTCTGGGAGTGTTAGGGACAGGGCGATCCAGCAGGGGAGGGACATGGCTGGCTGAACACTCCCAGGCATTCTTGTCATGAGCAGGGGAGGGAGTGCAGTGCCTCAAATCAAATCAGGCAGCAGAAAAAGAAAAGGTTTAACAACACCCTTAGTTGACTGAAAAATAAATAAGACCAACTGCGCAGGAATGTGAGAAGGGTGGAGGGAGGTAAGGGGTGAGGACTGGAGGCAGGGAGGGGCTGGGGATGGACCAGGACAATGGATTTGACCATTATTTCAAGAGTCAAGTTTCTTCTAAGGAAAATACCAAGCTGTCAAGCAAACAACCACCAATCTTGAATCTCACAAACCGTGTAATTACAAAACAACAACAAAAACTATGACAGGGCAGACAGTTCATGTTTATTAAGTGTTTACTGTGGACTATGGAATGGACCTAAGCTTTACACGAATTATCTCAATGAATCCTCATGAGAACCCCAAACAACACTGCTAATATCTCCGTGTTAGAAATGAGGAGACACAGAGAAGATAAAATTCTTACCCAGTGATCCAGTAAACATACCGGACATATTATAACTATATTAGGAAAGAAGTGGGAAAGGCCGGCCGCATGGTTCTTTGTAGCATTGAAAACAGATCTTTGTAGCACACAAGAGGAGTCTATTGTCTCTTGAGACTTAATACTTTTCATTTGAAAGCCCCTCAAGATGGCTCCCTGAACTTTTCTCCTAACCGTGACAAGGAAACATGCTGACTATCCTGTGCCCTAATAGGAAAACTATCCTAGAGCCCAATGTGAGTCCAGATCCAGTCCAACCCACGTCCTCCTCTGCAGACACATCCATAGAAACTCAGGGGTCCAATGTGTGGCTTAGCCCGTGAGAGGTCCTGGGTTCAATCCCCAATACCAAAACAAAACAAAAGCCTTTCAGTCCAGCTTCCTGTTGAAAGCCCCAGGTTGACTCAGGGGTTGCAGCGGCTGTCTGAAGCCAACTGTGACAGGCTAGTAAGCCATGATAGAGCAGCACCCAAAGCAGAGGAGACACTGCTGAAAACTAAGGAGAAATCACAGCTTCTTTAGAGAAGCCACTAAGTCTGAGGGAAGACCCGTGAGTGCTGGGAACAGAACCGAGACAGACCGGTACATCATTCAGGGAGCCTAAAGTTCGCCATAAGAGACCTACCAAAGTCTTCCTGGCTCCACCGAGGCTGGTCAGACCTGGCAACAGTTTGCAAACTTAGCCCTGAAATAACACAGAACTGCATAAGCTTCCATTAATCACCTTTGAAGACTCAGAAGCAAAAATATCTGGCTTCCCTTACAAATTAGATTTCATATTAAGAAAAAGTAGCCTTCTTTTGGTTTGGATAAGCATTAAGTCCTATAGGCAAGGAAGCCAAGTTCTTTTTAGAGTCTTCCCATAAGAATCTAGGCCCTCAGCACTCTGGGTCTCACTCACGTTTTCTCCAGAACACCCCTCATCCTGCTTCTCCTAAATCACCAGCTTATGTAGCAAGCTCTCTGGAAAGTAAAGAATGAAAATTCAACAGGAATGCAACCATTTCAATCCCAGAAAGGCATTCCCAGGAATTAAATCCCCTCCCACCATGCCCCAGTTTCAGAGGAACCCTTCAGAGCACAAACAAAATGAAAAACTTGCCAACTCTGAAACCTCATCTTCTCTCCTTCTGACTCACTTTCTACCTGGGTAGAAAGCCTCACCTTTCCACCTGAGTTAGCTCAATGTCTTCTACAAGCATGTCCTGGGGTCTTCCACAACAATTTGCCAGACTGCCAGGCCCCAGGAATTGTCACCTATTTCAAAAACTCTTCACCATGATCAGAGGCAGAACAACGTACAGAAGGAAAGGCTAAATGCAAAAGGAAAACACACAGCCCCTTGTTCAAAACTTAAGAATTTCAAGCTGGGCATGATAGCACACACTTGTAATCTTAACACTTGGGATACAGACACAAGAGGATAGTAGGTTTGAGGCCAGCCTAGACTGCATAGTGAGTTCCTTTCCAGCCTCAGCTACATAGTGAAACTATCTTTTAAAAAAAAAAGCCAGGTCGCTGGGCGTGGTGGTGCACGCCTTTAATCCTAGCACTTGGGAGGCAGAGGCAGGTGAATCTTTGTGACTTCAAGGCCAGCCTGGTCTACAGAGTGAGTTCCAGGACAGCTGGGGCTACAGGGAAACCCTGTCTCGAAAAGACCAAAGGGGGGGGAAAAAAAAAAAGCCAGGTCAATAGCAACAGAGCACATCATCAACAGGGCATTGTACAAACATATTTTAAGCATAGACCCTTATGACTGTACAAGTCGCACATCCATGATACTGGTCCTCTCTAGGTCATCAGCTCAAACTTTTGCCTTTATTCACATCAAGCTTCTGACCACCGGGTGGCCTTTTTTGTCTCTGAATGCCCTATGATATTCCATCTCATGTGGAAATAAAATATGAAATTGAACATTGCTGTGAGCACCTGGCCTGCAACTCAACACACACGAACTCCAGATCACATTAGGAAGATTATTACTATCTGCATGATTCCCTGGTCTACCCACAATTCCAAGGCCACTTGTAAGCAGAAAGGACACATTCCCCTGTTTTGGTGGAGAATGTGGATCAGATGATGGTACTCAACAGACATTTCTGTAATCCTGTGCAAGAGAATGCTGTTCACTAGATCCTTAACCCTATCTCTATGACGTGGATCCATTGTCTAATCTATTAAGGCCTGTGAGCCTCTTCTCAATTTTGTTAATCATCAAAATACTTTGTAAAAATAAGGTGTGATATTATAATATGTGCTTCATCAAATCAGAATATCTGTTATAAGTCTAATAACCTATATGATGTCTCTTCGGGACCTCTGCAAAATGTAACATGACGTCTCTTGGCAATAATTACTGTTTCAGCTAACATCAGTTCAGAGTATTACCTATGTTGGTATTGAGAGAAGATATTAAATTTTAATTAGCTCTTACTGAAAATAATCTCTTATTCTTAGGTTCCCTGAGTTCTCTCCATGGACACTAATGGACTTTTGTAGGGGTTTTTTTTGGGGGGGGTGGTCTTTTTGAGACAGGGTCTCCCTTTAGTCCCAGCTGGCCTGGAGCTCACTATGTAGACCAGGCTGGCCTTGAACTCACAGAGATCTGCCGGCCTCTGCCTCCCAAGTGCTGGGATCAAAGGTGTGTACCACCATGCCCGGCTACTAATGGACTTTTGAACACTAATGAGGAACTTTGGGTGTTTTGGTAAACATTAAAAACATTTAAAAAAAAACATTTAAAAATCCAAATAGTTGAACAAGTTTGACTACTTATTCAACTTAGCCTTTAGAAATACCTTCCACCTGGCCATATGAGCAATTTAGCCAGGGAAGACCCACCATGTCTAATCAAAATAAATAAGCAGATGGGCTGGAGAGATGGCTCAGTGGTTAAGAGCACTGGCTGCTTTTGTAGAGGACTCAGGTTTGATTCCCAGCACCTACTTGGATGCTAACAACCATCCATAATTCCAGGTCCAGGGGACAACTCCCTCTTCTGACTTCCACGGGCATTGTACACACATGATGCACTCACACTCATGCAGGCAATACATTCATACACATAGAATAAAAACAGATAAAATATTTAAAAATAAATAAGCAGACTCCCCCCTCCTCCCCACTACACACACGAAAGTCTCTAGAATGCTCAAGGTTAACGCTTTCAGCAGAGGTGGTCAGCAGATATCCGGAGACAGATATAGGAGCGGGCAGCATTCACAAAGCTGCAGTTAGCTAATGAACTACTTGAAGACGGACATTTCTTCCAGAGGCCCTTACATTCTGAGCATCAAAGCACAGGATGAAAACATGCTGTGTGCCCACACCTCTATGTGTTGTAGCTTGAAGCTAGCTCAAAATAAGGCTAAGTTTGTTGGTTCCCCATCATTAAAGTGGACCATCCCAGTTACTTGCTGTCTACCATCTCCAATAATTATATATATATAATCTTATATATATATATATAAGATATATATATATATATATATATATATATAATCTTTTCCAAGATTAAAGTGTAGACTTAAAGAGCTGGTCATTATGGAACTAAAATCCCAGAATTCAATACTCTTCCATTCCAACCCAGTGGAGACTTACAGAAAACACCCGAACTGAATATTTATCCCTGACTTCCAGTCTACAAATTACTGTTTATTCACAATCATTGTTTGGGTATTTTCACATTCTTTGCTTAATTTAATCCTTATAATAGTCTGGCACAGTACATGCTATTAACCTCATTTTCCAGATGAAGAGACTTGGATGCATGTGTTTACAGAATCTACTCAAAGGCACTCAACTAGTGCAGTGTCCAGTTTAAACTCAGGTATTCCTATTCTATATCCAGTGTTCAACCTTACCACAGCCCAGAGGCTCCCAAGGCACAAAAACTCAGCACATCCCGCCCCTTCAGATGCACAGCAGTCCAAGTCCACTGTTCATTCTCACTCTTCCATACACAAGCTCTGGCCAGTGGATGGAACATAGCAGAACAAGGACTAGTTGCTCTTTGATTTTCCTAACAGAACAAAGCTGATCATGGGCTACATGTCAGGCTTAATCCACAGCCCACGCAAAGACAAAACAAGTCTGGTCAGAAGTCACCATGAAAACAGAAGAGTCGATAGCTCTCCCTGTTCAAAATCCACTCATTTTTGCCTCTAGAATGTAACACCAACCCAGCTGAGGGAGGTTTGCTAAAGGTTCCTGAGAGGAATTCTGGAATAATCTCTGCAAAAAGGCCACGTTCACCAGACCCTACTGCCATACACAGAAATACAAAAGAGCCTCTTCTTATTACAAGATAGGTTCATCACAGTGAAAGGGTTAATGCAGTGACTGAAATTTCTCAGATCCACAACTGGGGCTCAAAGATTACTGCTCTCGAGGACCCGGGTTCGATCCCCAGCACCCACATGGCGGCTAAGAACCGTCTGTAACTCCAATTCCAGGAGAACTCCAGGTCCAGGGGAATCCGAGACCCTCTTCTGACCTCCGCGGCATTGCACGACACGGGTGCACAGACCTGCATGCAGACAGTACATTCATACACATACAAAAATAAATAAAAATAAAAAAAAAAAAAAAAAAAAAAAAAAAAAAAAACAAAGATTACTGCTCTCCAGACTATGATACGAAGTGAGGAAGAAGCAGCCGACGAGACATCTTAACTTCATCACAGTTACAACATCATAGAACATGTGCATTAGACAAGGTTATGTAAAAGAAACATACGTTTTCATAACAAAACAACTGGGCTAATGGGATAGTGTTCCTTTAATAGGCAAACTATTATCAGGTTGGCTTTTGGCACCTTTTTATTCTAGGCTATGTTTCATCAGAAAGCGTGCTTCAGATGCACCCATTCATGTCATAATTTAAATAGTTAAAATCCCTTCAAAATGATTACTATGCTTCTGAGAAATAAAAGGAGGTTCTGAAGGGGAGGGGGAGGGGGGGACAGAGAACGAGAGTCCAGTGACCAGATGATAAGAGGCCCAGCCCCATAAAACAAACTGAAGACAGAGTGCAGTTAGGTATTAGCGAAATCATTTTCAAAGGAGCATTTTACAGGATGTCTCTTTTAAAATCAAGTCAATTAATACCCTAGGAGCTTCTTTAACCAGGACACCTTGCTTAACCTTGTTGCAAGCTCTGGATCTGCAGATCTAGAGCTGAGGCCTCAGGGAACAGCAGGGGCTCCAGGTTAGTCAGGCCAGCCCTGTTGCCCATGTGACTGGCGTGAGTCTTCCTTCAGCTCTGGTGTGTCTGGAAGATACTGTTCAAGTGCTGCTCACGCCTGTACCTGCTCCCTGTTGTCACACACAGCCCACTTCTTCCCTCTCATCAGCTTTGAGCCCAGGGATCAAGATGGGCTACTATGTGAGGGCAAAGGCTCCAGGTACCAGGTTTTGGCTTCTGCTAGATCTACTTTTAGTCAAAGTTCTGAACACCTCGAAGGAGCCACTTTCAGCTCCTGCTGATCTTCCTTCCTGCTCCATCTGCAGAGAGCATCTGTCATGTCTTTTCTGTTCTCATAGAATGCTAATCCTGCTGGACCACTCCTCATACCAGCATAGCTGTTCTACTCACCCTCGGTCACTATCTGAGAATTGAAATATGTCTTTTTTTTTTTTTTTTTTTTTTGAGACAGGGTCTCCTATAGCCCCAGCTGGCCTGGAACTCACTCTGTAGACCAGGCTGGCCTTGAACTCACAGAGATCCACCTGTCTCTGCCTCCTGAGTACTAGGATTAAAGGCATACGCCAGCATGCCCAGCTTAAAGATGGTTCTTAGCCGCCATGTGGGTGCTGGGAATCGTACCCAGGTCCTCTGCAAGAGCAGTCGGCACTCTTAACCGCTGAGCCATCTCTCCAGCCCCAAGAATTGAAATATGTCTTAAAGATAATCAGGATGAATAGAAGAGGAAACGAAAACCCATGTGTTGCTCTGGACCATACAGCCTTGCCAGGTCTCCTGAGTGCCATCCTGACCCATCCTGACCACTGTCCCACACTGTTCTCTGATCACTCCAAAGACAGGGTCAGGCCTTCTGGGAAGATCCTTAAAGAAATTTGTTCCCCTCTGAAAGGCAACAGTTTTTATCTAGTAACTCTGAAGAATTGATAGAAATTTCTACTCTAGCCCATCTTGGCTTCTTAACCATAATGCCATTTGGCTAGAAAATATGGATACACTGTCATGGGCCACTCTCCCTGTGGCATCGCAGAGTTCCTATACATCTTGACAGTCTATCCCTTTAAAACTCTGTCCAGCATAAATAAACATCACTCTTTAGAACAAATCATACCACTTAAGATCATTTTATAAACAGTAAGGTATGAAATGTTAAATAAAGTAAATGGTCCTTCCTCCTTTCAGCTGGTGAAAGCTGATTTAAGAAGGGTGGTGCTTCTGTGTTCTGAGGGAGATTCCCCCCACAGATGTGGCTTACCCAAGCTGAAACCTACTGTTCTGTACTGGGTTGTACACACTAACAAAGGCAGGATGAGAGTTTGTAGTCTCCAAACACCATGCCAATGTCTCTCTCAACAGGGGCCCCACCTATAACAGAAAAGCCTGCTGATTTAGCTCTGTGGAAGAGAAGACCTATTTAACAGAAGAAACAGGCTGAAACGCCAGCAAAGTGGTATCTCCGAAATTCAGGTTTAGAATTCATATTTGATTCTTTAAAACCAGGGCTTTTCTTCTCCATTGTGTTGGCAGGTTCAGTTACGACATTCTCAGTATTTCTTCCACCCCAACTCCCAGGGGTCTCTGAAAGTTATAACTGTCTGAAAGGACAGAGGAACGTCTCCATCTGGAGGAAGAGGAGGCTGGGTGAGCTCTTGTAGAAGCTTCTACAACTATATGTGATGTGAAAACACGAAGGGTTCTTAAACTTAGCTCAGAAACGCAATGAAATCCAATGAACACCACCCCATCTTCAAATCCCCAAATTTGAAGAGGGCCAGAAGACGAAAGATCAGAAGGATATAAAACTCATAAGATTGTAGAAAGCTAAGTTCCACTTGCTTAGAACAGTGTATGGGCGCAAAGCATTCATCTTCTGACCTGATGAGAACCTTCCAGTTTCTAACTAGCTAACTGAATGTCACTGAGTAAACATTTGAACCTCTCAGTTTCCATCTGCTCTCCTCAAGTAGTCAGAAAGATATTGAAAGAGGATCAGGGAAAATCTGGCCAATGAATAGGAGACTTTTTGGATACCTACAAATGTAGGTATTATGAGCATGACTGCGGGGCTTATCAGAAATCTGGAAAGGCCCAAGACACTTCCATGAGAAACCACAGTACAGTAGTATGATAAGAAAAAAATTAGAAAGCTTATATGAGTTTAACCAATAGGTAATAAAAAATTTCAGCACAAGAAAAATGTAATTTTTGAGACCTTTTGCACAAATAACGCCTGAGTCAAACGCACTGCCAAAACCGTAGCCACCCTGAAGAGGTGCTGGCTAAAGACACCTGGAATGGTGATGAAATTTCAAGCATAGCTGTTTCCTCAGGCTGCTTTATTTTAGAATGTCTCTGACAAACTGTCTGGAAGCATAAGGGATGGTACCCGTTCTATCTGGTATTTTTAAATGTGTATAAAGACTCCTAAATGGCTCACTTTACCTTCCATCATGGTATTTAAACACCATTCACCACTGGTGTGGAAAAGACTAATCCCACACAACTCCATATTCTTAGAAGATAGAACTGATAACTATTTCATAATCTGAGAATTTTAGCTCACAGGAAAAGGACGATCGTGACCTCTGGTGAGCTGCGAAGGCAGCTATTGTAGTCATTCCTCAAATCTCTCTCTCCTTTTCTGGAACGTCTTTGTCTCTGCTCCTGGAAGCCACAGTTGAAGCAGCACACAGCCATTCACAATCCCCACCTTTCCTATTAGACCTCCATAGACACTGCCTGCCGTATCCTCGCACCCGTCCCCACTGAGCCAAAACCTAGTGCTTCCTTCAGAAATCTCAGCCTCTAAATTCTCACTTTCTCCCTTGAGGTCAGTGTGGAGAAGCATCAAAAATACCCGAGGACTCAGACTCACGGAATATTATACTTTATCTTAAAAATGCAATCAGTATGCAGAGTATCCTGGGTTGACCTTGCCACTTTCCCACTTTGGTGCCTTCTGTGGACCAACAAGGTTAATTTTCTACTCTTTTCAGTTCTGTCCACACTGGAACTTACACTGCTTCGTGGTGTACAAACAAAATCAAAAGAGT